>OVBI01002093.1:0-24354 GCA_900406495.1 Sisymbrium altissimum | reverse complement strand
TGATAAAGAATATATAGATGGCATCGATGAAGCGAGTCTATGGGTGTCTGCGAAATACCTTCGTAGGCTATTCGTAGTTCTGTTAACTACGTTCAGTATTTCCCTTCCTTCGAAGGTCTGGGATGCCACTTGGCAATATTAGTACACACTCTTTCCATTCCTCATTGGAGTCTGACGGAGAGGACCAACCTTATGTACCACACCAACAACATCTACGAAATGCATATATATTCATAACTAATCGACCTCGATATGGAAATTCATAAAGAATAAACGAAATCACAAAGAAGAGTTCGACCTAAAAGAGGTCCGAAGCGTATGCTCGGTCGACGATGTCAAAGAAACGAGTAGGTTGAAGCCAAACACTGTCCATACTTTCGTGAACGGCAAGAACACTATCTTCAGAGCATACGGGCAACATTTCGGGCCGAAGGCAGAGTCTTCAGTGACACGAAACTTCTTGAAGACCTTCCATTCTCCCTCACTGATGCGTCCATGAAATCGATGAAAATCTTTGGGGAAGACAGTTGCTTGGAAGCGAGTCCCCTGAAATTTTTCCAAAAGCACGAACTTATTTCTCATATTTCTATGAACAACCAAAAAAAGAACATGCAAAAGACGAACTTCAAACCTACATTCTCATCACAGATAATCATTTCAATAGAATCCCCCATCAAGTAATTTAAATTCCACATCTTCAAGACCTTCACACGGACCTTCCAACCAACTTTGCTGGGGTCAATTTCACTCAACATATCATACTTCACCATCTTTTCGAATACGGTTTTGTGAGAGAGAAGATCACAAAGGGGAAAAAAAAAGGTTTCTCCAAGAAATAAAAAAGGCAAATTATAAAAAGAACAAGTTGTTTATCAGAAGCAACCTTTCGTAATGACGCATCTTAGAAATATCAATTGATGCGCAGTCATATCAGGGTACCAGGGCATTATTTCAAAATGTTAATGATGACTATGAAGAAAACCAGAAAGCCAAACGTCAAGAGCATACAAAACGGATTATTGTTGGGCTTCTGGTTGTATTTCTGACCCAATATTGCTACATTGTATTCTCTGATCAAAATTTAATGCTGACCAGTACCATGCAAAATTTAATATTGACCCATTTTTAAATATTTTGTTTATGATTATTTCTACTATATCAAACTCTATAATTAACAATGAGTTTTATGTTACTTTACATTATTTTATAAGATTGAATTTTATATTATTTTACATAATTCATTGTATTTTCGACAAAAAATATCAACATTACATTCTGATTTGTAAATAAAACATTAGGACGAAAATATTAATTTTTCGATGAAATATCAATATTATTTAATGATTTGCATATTCATTAAAATTATTAGGATGAAATATATTAATTGTCAATGAAATAATATCAAAATTATTTAATGATTTGGAATTATGGTAAAAACGTAATAATAAAAAATAATTATATTTTTGTGAAATTTTAATCCTGACCCGCCCATGGTGCGGGCCCGCCCTTAGTATTATATAATATTATATAAAATAACATATTTCAAAAGTATTTTCTTAATAAAATCAAGACTAATTTATACTTATATAAATAAATTTTTATTATCATAACTTTATATTCACTAATTTCTTAATCAATTCTCCAAACAAAAATTAAATCACATGTGCCAATTTTCATGCAAATTATTTTATCTTATCAAATTTCAATTAATCATGTATTGATATAAAGTATAACAAATAAAAATACTTATCTCAACAATGGGAATTGGAATGGAGATTGGAGATGGTGTTGGAAACCACTTAGGTTTTCAGCCTGTTAGAAACTTCCAAAATTTTTCCTTCTTTACAGAATATATATACTCCTGATTTGTTCAAAAAGTTTACTCATGAAAACATGGCTGTTATGTTAGTACACATGGTTATAAATATACAATATTAAATTAATATCATATTAATCATTAACAATTTACAGTAAAACTCCTTTTAAAGTATCAATATGGAAAAGTAAACTATAACTCATAAATTATGTTCTGATAAACAGTTTAAGTAATAAATATTTAATTATCAACATGCAAACCAAATTCTACATAAATCAACATGCAAACCAAATTTTGCATAAATCGAACTGTTATAAATCATTAAAATAAATCTTTAGCAAACCAATTATTTTCAAACTATACTAAACCAACTTAAGTTAATTATCAAAACCAGCTTAAATCAAACCATTGATTTTAAATGTGAGCACCAAAATCATTCACATTAATCTATTTATTGTCCATAATATTAATATGTCATGCGTCATGTAATTATATTAAATAATAAACAAGAGTCTGAATCCAAACCTTAATCCATATATAAAAATAAAATTCCATTATTAATTATGACAAACAAAAATCAATAAAAGGAGATTAAAAGCAATATAAATTACTTAGCATATAAATTATGAACTGATTTGTGAGTAAAGAATCGATCAATCAATAACAAGTTAATATATAATGCTTTTGGTTCATAGAGAATTACTAGACCAAACGATGATGCAAAACATGATTCAATTATACAAATTATGTTTCAAACAATAACCATAATTAAATATGAATCAATTAAATATTCAAAGCATATGATTCTAATTAGGCAAGCATGCATATATACTTCTCTTACGTAAAGCATAAAGACCATAAATCAAATATAATTAAATTAAGAAATACTTATCTCAAGTGTTTAGAGACAGAGTCATGGAAAGATCAGAATGATACGATCCAGAAGACGGAGAGATTAGAGCCGCCATCAGTTAGGGTTTCATTAGTTTTTTTTTTCTTTTACTCGACGGCTAGAGTTTTGTGTTTTACCTCAGTGGCTAGGATTTTTTTTAGAACAATCGTGCTGATAACGTGTTGTGAATAGAGAGAAAAGAGATAGAAGAAATTGGTATATATTATTCTGTAAGTAACGAATCCCTTATTTAACGTGTTGATAACGTGTTGTGGATAGAGAGAAAAGAGATAGAAGAAATTGGTATATATTATTCTGTAAGTAACGAATCCCTTATTTAAGGGTGAATACATAAGAGAAAAAGAAATTCATTTTCCTAAACAGAAAAGGAAAATATAGAGAATAAGTAAAGATAAATATAAAAGTAAATCTAAGTAGATATAGAATCTCCGTAATTGATATTTACATAATATTTCCTAATATTAATAACATAAATGATTTTTCTATTAGTTTTTTAAAAACGTTTTTATGTTAAAATAAATTGAATTTCACATGGATCATGCATATAATAAAATTCTAGGACTTTGTTCATGTACGAAATGATTTCAAATTTTTTGAAGAACATAAATTAATAAAATGGTTAAAAATCTCACATTAGATATTTTTTTTTAATGATATTTTAGAAATCTGTTATAAAATTTATCCAAATGATCATTAACCACATATGTAAAAAAATATCATTCTATGGGTATCAAAATTTAAAAAATTTTATTCGATTTAATATGGTCCTTTAATTGAACTTTATAATTGGACTGAATACAATAAATTTCTACTTACATAAATTTTTTCTAAATTTTTTACAAAAAAATTCAATATTAAAACTTTCAAAATTTTAATTTCATATCATTTATGGTATTTTTAAAATCAAATAATATATATTTTATTTTTACCCTATGCAAGACTATGTTAAAACCCCGTTAGTGTTCATTGAATTAAATGCCAATTTATATCATTTGGGTAACTTTTTTAACAGATATTTTTTAAAAAGGCTCAAAGGTTATGTCTCTCCAGTCTCCACGAAGGACGATTTTCTCCATACCACAATAGCTGTCCAAACCCGATCCAACACTGGCAACACACAATTAACAATCAAGTGTTTGGCTTGGTAACTGAGGACCGCCACTTTTATTGAACTAGCTGCATAGTGCTCTTTTTAGTAATGAGGACAGACCGACAGAGCATTTAAGATGTCAAAGCCCGATCCACCACACACTTACCAACCAAGTGTATGGCTTGGTTAACTCGTGAGGACCAGCGGCATAGAGCTCCTTTTCGTAATAAGGATCGACCATCTCTATACAACCATAATATATATAAAATACTGTGATCTTCAATATACAAAAGAGGCCCAAAATTAAATAGTTAGCAAATAAAGACAGCGTTGATAATCAAAAGTACGTAAAGAACACTAATCATTCTTCACATTTTTCGGTTGGCATCTATATTGTTTATTATAAGATATATATAACAATTTAATTATCAATCAACACTTTTAATTTAACAATTTTTTACACTACTTATGAATCTCAATAAATTAAATTTATTAATAATCTATCATATTTTGAAAATAATAAAAATATTAAATTTTTTAATATTAATACATAATAAATTATTTTTCAGTTTTATATAACTAATATTTATATTTATAAATTTAATAATTTTCTTTTTATTAATTAAAAATAATATTATACCGCACTCACATGCGGTTTTGAGTTTATTTCAGTAGCAAAACATCGATTTCTTATAATAATATGCATGTGTTAAATTTAATTGAGGTGGAAACAGAATTTTTAACGACTTCAATCATCTAGGTTTCTAGGCTGATCCAATTCCTCACATGATTGCTGTCAAAAAGTGAAGGCTGAAAAGGAGCCGCAACATTTTTTTTTTTTTTTCGCCTGATATCAAAAAGATACCTAATCCAACAAAAGGTACAACATTAAAAAAGAACATACCGATCGAGGATAGATAATACTCAACAGATAAGTGAAACTTCTGAAAATGAGTAATTTGGCATGGTCCCAATAATCACATTCGCAAAAATACACATCCCATGTATCTGGTAAAAACAAATCCAGAATATTACCATGAGAGATATAACCGAACGAGAAATCTCCGAGTCTCCGACTAATACAATAACTAAATGAGAGATATATACTATAATTAAAAACAAAGGAAACAAATATATGGAGTGAACGTGTAGCCGTCTAGGTACGGTGGAAGGAAAATGTGGCTCAGTCTCGAAAGCTCGAGAATTTTTATATATACATAATACATAGAAGACATGAACTACAAATAAGAAGAAGTGTGTGATGCATGAAGATGGCATGGATATACCGAATCGGCTCATGCAAGGAAAGATTTTTTTTGGCTTAAAATCCACAGTTCTAGAATTAACGGTTAAAATAATTAAATATTAAGAAAATTTTTCATATTTAGATATTTTTGGTAAAAAAGAAAAAAAAAATTATACAAGAAATCGGTTTACCACAAAATTGTATTTTGTGACTGAAAATCGAAGTGACCAAAAACTCGGTAGGAGAAGGGTCGGCTCGGGAAAACTCCCTCGCCTTAATCTCGAGTGATTGTCCCTCTTCCTATATCCAGGTCTGGTATCCCTTTGCATGCACCGAACCGACGAACTAGGCATTTTACCCCGAGCTGGTGCAAGTGGACGGACCCGAAGCGATGCACCAGATGACCCTGAGTCAAAAAGGGATAAATTCTTTCCCGGGCTGATGGATCTCCTTATACCCTGAGCAGATAGTCATACATCGTTGTCTTTCTCTGAGACGGCGAAAGGAGTTGTCCCAGAACTGGTGGTAGAATATTTGGTTCCCGAGCCAATGTGATCTTTTGGTCCCCGAGGCAACGTATATCATTCCCAAGCCAATGGACCAATATGTACCAAAGTCGATGCAACAAAGATGCATCCCGAGCCGACGAACATAAAGACGATCCTTCACACCCGAGCCGATGATCAGTATGTGCACCCAAGGCGATTTCAGGAGATCAAACCAACGATCAGCATCCCACCTTGCCCCGAGGTGATGGTCAGGAGACCGAGCCGACGATCGTCATCCTGCCTTGCCCCGAGGAGATGAACAATCGGACCTGAGCCAATCGATCGATCATCCACGAGATTGATCGGTCTTACGATTAACTGTGCCGGTGAACAAAGATGCATCCCCGAAGCGATGAACTTTGTGCCTGAGCAAGTGATCATCTCTTGTTTAGCCCCAAGCCAACCACGTCTCGTTTTTCGTCTGTGAACAAAGATGCATCCCCGAAGCGATGCACTTTGTGCCTGAGCAAGTGATCATCTCTTGTTTAGCCCCAAGCCAACCACATCTTGTTTTTCGTCTTTCAACTTTATAACGATAACATCGATATTTTTGTAAAACATCTTCGCATTTTACAAGATATACGTAACGTTTTAGCTACCAAAAAACTACAAGGCGTTAACTTAAATTAAACTGAAGCGTCAAAACGAAGATATACGAAGAAATTATCGGACAAAAGGCGAAGGATAAGATTGAGCTAAACCAACAAAGAAGATCAGCATGGGCCGAGCCAATTTCCCGAAGATTCTCGAAACTTCTCCAAAGTTGGCGGAATATACGAATAAACATGTTCCCATATCGCTAAGTTGACTATTTAGGACTTGAGATTGTCGAGTATATATAGACATCGATATAGTTTTCTAGGGACAATTCAACTGTCTAATACTTAGTGGCTTAGGCATTAGACTTCTCTTTTTCTTACAATCTTTGTACAAAACTCTAAATCACCAAATCTCTTTCTTTTTGATATTTTTTTTATTTCTCTACTTTTTATTTCTAGAGTTTCAATTCCTCGAATTATTCTTTCCGTAAATACATTGCGGTGAATTTTTACTCCCACAATTTAGGGCGGCAATAGAAGGAGGGGACTTAATTTTTTTTACTCTTAAAATCGAGAAATCACAAAGACGAAAGAGTTGGCAATTGATGGAGGAGGCGACATTCCGAAGAACCAGCAAACCCTAGGAGGCGGGGATCGAGAAGAAGCGGCAGCAACGCAGAGTTGATAAGCGCTTCTGCAGAAGAAAAACAAGAAGCAGGAGAGTCTTAACGGGTCTTTGATCCAGCAAGTGTGGATCTTTTTGTGGAAGGAAAAAGAGTTGAGAACTAACCCTCTTCGAGGAAGACATCTCTTCTTCAAAACTCCAATCAAATGAACTTCCTTTAGGCGCGATCCTCGATGCAACAGCAATGAAACCCCTTTTACGCGACCTAATCCCAGGAGTCTACCTCCATTACGAGCGAACCAACATGCTGGAGATCAAGCTTCAGAAAGTACTGCAACCAATGAAATACAGCAAGAGGAAAACCCTTCCTTCAAAAATCAGCCGAATGGCGAGGAATCAAGGGAAGGGGAGGATACTTCAGATCAAGACGAGGACTTAACAGAGGAAGAGTGGAACTGATGTGCGGCTGCCTAGGATTGAAATTTTTCTCGGCTAAAAGATAGGTTTTTAACCAGGAAGCTACTAGCTTCAGATGGGTTAAAGTGTGGATCATAGGGTCGCACAAAGGTTGTGGAAAAGCCCATGATATTCCAAGACTCAATTCCCTTGAATATGACGCACCAAGACGGAAATGAGGGGTTTGATGTTTGGTATAACCCACCAAGCAATCAGTAAGTGTTCACAAGTGAACCAAAAGAGATTTATCTCAAAAGAGATACCAGAAAATTCGATTGATTATTCTCCAGGGTTTCAAATCGTACAAGAAAGATTAAAAGGAGACAAAGCAATAAGTTTTTTCAACACTTAGGAAAATTAAGAAGACTATCAAATTTAAGAAAAGTGAAAAAAAACTCTTTGTTTCATGCGGTATGCACTTTAGACTCTTCGGCTACTTTTTGACTTGGTCGGCTAAGTGTTTTGCTCAGTCAGTCCAGACACTGCACCATACTAAGATAGTATTGTCCGGCCAAATCGGATTCCACACTAGCAATTCGAGAAAGCTCTTGTTAGATCTCTTCCTTGAGTCTTTTGGCCCGTACCTTAGAGATTTATCCGACATGAATGATGAATGGATTGAAGGAATATTGAATCTCCAACTTTTCCCTATCGGATTCGGTACAATCCTCGATATGATCGGGAAAGGTGATGTCTCGGCCAACTTGGGTGTTGTCTTGAGCAAAAGTGATTCTGTCTCGACCATTCATCTTATCTTGCTGAGTTGGTCATCTGGTTGCTGTTCCAAGAATAGCTTCACATCCGGACTTCCCGGGTCGATACGATATATTGCTGTATGATTGGATTGATTGCTATCTCGATTTTTGGCCAAATCCTCCCGAGCAACCTCCATTTCTTCTCAGGTAAACACCCTTTCTGATCCTTTAGCCCAGTCTTTCCTCCTTTTCTTCCACATTTGCTGCTTCTGTCCGAGCTGCTCAGTATCCCATGATCCTTCCGTGTAATCCTCGCCAGTTTTTCTCGATGAGATTTCCAGGCTCCCATCATTCCCCTCTTCTTGAAAAGAATTTGTCCACAAATCTGAAGCATTTTGCAAAAAAAAGAGAAACGTCAGATACATTAAAACTTGGAGAAATTCATACTTACTTTTGAGATCCAATTAATAGGCATTGTCATGCAGCTTGTTGATCACTTCAAAGGGTCCGGTTATGCTAGACATAATCTTAGATTTTCTTTCTACTGAAAATCGTTCTTTCCTAAGATGCACCCACACCAAATCACCTGCTTTAACTTCACCTCACGCCTGCTATTGTTCGCATATTCTTCATACGCATTCATTCTTGCTTTGATGTTGGTTTGGAGTTTTTCGTGCAGTTTCTTAACCCCTTTTGCCTTCTTTTTCCCATCCTGAGAATGAGCTTTAGATTTAGCTCTTTTGCATGTGATGTACTGGCTACAGATTCTTTCAACATATTTTGTTAGCCCAAGCGAAAAGAAATGGTCCTGCAAAATTTTATAAGTTTTATTTTCTTCAAAGTTTCCCATCATTCCACCCCTATTCGGTTCCCTAACATTGGGGAATATAAACGGTTATCATAGAACATAAAGCCATTGATTTTGTATTACTTCCCAAAAGAAGTTTTAGAACTTTTCTCAAATGGATCTTTAAAGTCTGAATCAGCTGCATAAAGTTCCTAACAACGTAACTTCAAGAATGGAAAGAAGAGTGTATCAGGATAAAGCGTCAGGAACTACATTCTCTTTCCCTTGCTTGTACTTGATCACATATGAGAATCTTTCAATGAATTTCACTCACCTTGCGTGTCTTTTGTTCAACTTTTGCTAGCCTTTGAGATATTTCAAATGGATTTATGATCTGTGTGGATCACAATTTCTTTCAGCCAGAGGTATGGTTACCATGTTTGAAGTGCCCTCACCAATGCATACATCTGTTTATGCGTGGGGTGATTCAGTGTTGCTCCTCCAATCTTTTCACTGAAACTGGCAATTGGTTTTCCTTCCTGCATCAACACGGCACCAATACCCACGCCTGAGGCATCACATTCTGTTTCAAAAAGTTTTCAAAAAATCAGGAAGTATACGTAATGGAGCTTAAATTAGCTTCCCTTTAAGTGTTTGGAAGGCGTCCTTTTGATCCTTTTCCCATTTGAAACATTCTTCTTGATTACTTCAGTGAGAGGGGCTGCGATGATGCTAAGGTATCAGAAACATTTTCTGTAGAAACTGACAAGACCATGAAAGCTCATGACTTCTCCAATGGTCTTTGGGCTCAGCCAGTCTTTGATTGCCTTGACCTTCTCTTCATCCACTCGCAAGCCATATGCACCTACAACAAAGCCTAAGAAAACAAGGTGATCCATTCCAAAAGAACACTTCTAAAAGTTAGCAATAAGTCTTTCCTTCCTTCGAACTTCTAGAACAATTTTAAATGATACTTTGATTAGTACGATTTCTACTATAAACAAGAATGTCATCAAAGTAATCAACCACAAAATGACTTATGAATGATCTCAAAACATGGTTCATAAAGCGCATGAAGGTACTAGGTGCATTGGTTAAGCCAAAAAGGCATCACTAATCATTCGTACAACCATAGCTTAGTTTGGAAAGCAGTTTTCTACTCATCAACCTCATTCATTCTAATCTGGTGATAACTACTTTTCAAACCTATCCTAGAAAACAGAGCAGATCCATGGAGTTCTTCTAACATATCATCTAGTCTAGGGATTGGATGCATATACTTTACCGTGATGTTGTTTATTACTCGGCAATTGATAATAGCTTTTTGGGCTAGTTAATCAATAAACCACTACTATAACAGTATGTAGTATAGTGTTATGGGTCTTGACGATCAAAATGGAATATATTGAGGTATTAAGCCTATGAGACTTATGAACAAGCTAAGATGATCAAAGAAGAGATTAAGTAACCGGCTAACAACCTAAATGACACTAAGTAAGCTTAAACAAAACAAGAATGAAGCAAACAATGAAGCTTTTGCCTAGTGGTACATGAATAAAGCAAGCATGAATAATCAACTCTATAAAGCCAAAATTCCTCCTAGACAACTAATTTCTTAGGATATGACAACAAATCTCTTATTTGAAAGATAAAGCTAGTCACTAAACATGGTATTTGCTTAGAAAAGCCTAAGATCTTAGATCCAAATGGCCAAAATGGATAAGTAATATAAACATCAAATAAGAAAGGATTAAGATCATAAACACAAAGAAAAGCCACAAAGGTTTAACTTTTAAAACATCTAACCAATTCTCATCTCTAAACCTAGCTAATCTACTCCATAATCATATTGTTAATCACTAATTCCATGAAGGAAAGAGTGATATACATGATTAGAAGGAGGAAAATCTTCAGAGAACTAAAATGGTTCAATATTTAAGAAAAATCAAGATATCTACAATGGAGTTCTTAAAAAATTAAGAAAAAGAACAAAAAGAGATATATATATATACAAAAGAGAGAGGGAAAAAGAGATAAATTTAGTGGTTTGGTCCAAAAATAACCAAAAATGGATATTTATATGGTTCTCAAAGCTCTAGAGACAAGCTTTATATCTTTTGGAAAAAGTAAATCTAAGGAAAAAAGTAAAGTACTTTGGATTTAGTGCATAACAGGTTCACTCCATTGTAGCTGTTATTTTTTCTTTTTGTCTAGCTGTACGTGCAGCTTCTCTTCTTGTTTGACATCATGGTCATCCTCTTGCTCATTGCCTGATGTGTGATCTTTATGAGTTATGCACTGGGGTCATCCTGATGTCTCTTCCCAATGCGCCTTATGGGATCATCTTCTACTTATGTTCTTCTGCTCTAGACCTCGCGGATAAACTCTTGGCTTCCTCTTAGTAACCTCAACTCCTCAAGCATCTGATAAGAACTCTAAAACATGTACAAGTGACCTAAATCTCTCTTAATGCATGCTAAACCTATTATGAATGAAAATAGAGCTACAATTAGGGTAAATATGCATGAATGAGATTCAAACTACTATAAATGCATGCTTAAAATAGTGCGAAATGCGAAGGCATCAACACCCCCAAACTTGGTTTTTGCTTGTCCTCCAGCAAAAAAAAACAATGTAAGAATGGAGATCAAAAGAGAATCCAAAATTCCGTATCTGAGATGCCATTGAAAAGAAGTTAATGCAATGTCTGTACAAATAATTCTAAGATGAAACCAAGGCCTCAACTACTCAAAAAGCCTTAGCCATTAGTCATCACAACACAAATAGGAATCAGTCTCAAACCTATACACATGATCTAATCCATTTTCCCTTTTCACAATCATTAAGAAATAATAAAACATGGATCACATTTAATTTTATCTTTTGGATTTATTTGGGTAAAGGGCGAAACTTAGAAGCGAGGTAAAGATGAGCTCAAAGTGAGAGGTTAAGTGTTTAAGAGCAGAGATCTCTTTGGAAAAGAATATTCTCTATGAAAAATGGTAAGGGTAAAAACTAATTTATGCATACAAGGACAGATTTTCATTTACCCAACCACCTAATAAGCTTCTATCCTAGCCTAAAACCCATGATTCTGATCCTAGTCTACTCTTTTCCAAGGCTTTTCCTCGCCTTTTTTCCTTTTCACCTTTTATTTACCTTCTTGGTTCTTCTTCGGGGGTTTTTTCTTCACTTTTGTGAATGGCTTTTGGCTTTTCAAATTGGCTCTTTCCTTGTGGCGTCTTTTGATATCACCTTTGTGTTGATGGCTGGTTTTGGACTTCTGTTTTTGGCCTTCTTTTCTGTTTGTGCACCGTCTTTCTTCTCTTTGTAATTTGGCTTTCCTGTAATGCCGCCTTTACTTTGCTTAAACTCTCCATTCGTCTTACTTGAGAACCGTATTATTTCCCTTCCTTTTCATAGGATACAGACTCTCCAAGAATATTCAATGATTAAAGCTCGCTCCTATACTACCCAAAGATCATCTTATCCTAAATCGGCTCAAGATACAAACCAATGCTCACATAAAGATCTATCAGTGTCAGCCTAAACCCAATACTTTTTCCCTAAGAAGATTCGGAATTGATATAAAGGCCTCACATGCACTCACACAAGTATTTATGGCTTAGAAAGAATATCTAGCTAGGGGTAGTAGAGTTTCTTAGACTAACAAGGGTGGTAAAATGGATAAAGAAAGTCTAAGTGTAAGAATCCATGAGATCAAAATTTTAAAATAAGATTGTGATAATTCAAATATAAAATTTTTAGTTCAAGTTCACTAAAGGGAAAAATTTATGCATGCTATAATGAGTGAAAATAGCCTAAATCTGTCATAATGCATGTTAAACCTATTATGAGTAAAAATGTAGTTGCAAGTAGGAAAAACATGCATGAATAATACTCAAAATATTATAAATGCATGCTTAAAATGATGCAAAATGCGAAGGCATCAACAATCCACACACATGCCTTATGTTCCATCCTTTTTCAGCACAAGAAGAACTGGGACAGCACAAGGGCTGAGACTCTCTCTGATTTAGCCTTTGTCCATGCGTTCATTGATATGCTTTTGGGGTTCTTTAGTTTCCTTTGGGTTTGTGAGGTATGCTGGATGGTTGGGAAGAGATGCTCTCGGGACCAACTCAATTTGGTGGTCAATACCTCTGATTAGCAGCAGTCCTTTGGAATTTTCTTCAGGGAATACATCAGAAAATTCCTACAAAAGTTCTTTAAAATCACTCAAAAGCCATTAGTGTTTCTTTATAAACAAGCAAAATAAAAGATAACTGACAAAACAAAGATTTTCTCACCTGACTTGGCTTGATAAGAAATTAGACTTCTTTGGTGCTTTAGACATTTCTTTTTGTTTCTCTTGCTCACGGTTTTTCTTGACTTGGACCTGATCTTGATGAACCTCCAATGGTTACAAAGAAGCTAAACTTAACTTCTTGCTCTTGTGTTCAAATGAGTGCCGGGTTGAAAATGCATCATGTATGGCATGTTTGCCAAACTGCCAAGGACGGCCTAAGAGAATGTGGCTGGCATCCATAGGCAGTATGTCACAGAGGATTCTCATACCGGCTGATGGTCAACGGAACAAGCACTTGTTCTTTTATCTTCAGCTCTCCATCTTCATTTAACCACTCCAGCTTGAATGGCCATGGGTGTGGCTTTACCACCAGACCAAATTTCCTGACAAGTTCTTCACTAGCCACTATTGGTGTCGGATCTTGCACTCCCGGTGCGAATCCAGAAGATCACTTCCGCACTCGCTCCATGTCGAAGAGATCACTGCGTAAGTCATCACAAAACCACCAGTAAGAGGAGGAATGAAGAGGTCAAACACCATCCAACGTCCCAAAAGGTATATATCAATCTCAAAAACATAACATATGCGAGCTCGTGGCGAAGGACCAAAGGTGGGACGAGGAATAAAGCTCGAAGCGCGATGTTATAAGAAATCAAACAAGACATTCAACTTGTGTCCATTACACATTTATTCCTCAAGGTTGTAGTCAATCTATTAGGAGGCACATCAGATAATCAATCATGAGAATCACCATTCACTATTCTCTTATCTTTTACTTGTTCTTTCTAAAGTTGCATACTTCTTTTCAAGTTCTCATGCTTAACCTGTTTTAAGTTTTATACTTCTTCCTAAGTTATTATACTTACTTTTTGGCTGAAATAAAAAAAAATCCCTTTGTTAAAATAAATAAACGGTGTGAGAGATTTTAAGCACCCACATTTTGGCGTTAGAAGGACAGTATTCTTTCTTCACCAAACTTTCATTTCTTTTACAAAACCTTTACCAATCATGGCAGATGGGAAGCACCAACCCCGGCATGTAACCATCGAGGCGATCATGGAGTCGATCGGACAGGTCCATCAGACCATGAGAAATATGGCATCACAAGTGGAAGGACTGGAGACAGAAGTCAACGACCTTTGCACGACCCAGGCCAATGCTGCACGGGAACGAGCCGATTTGTCTGCCCGCATGGGCTCCATGGCAGGATCTACCCCTGAATCCAACAACAATAACGATCCCACATGTTCCAATCCGCAAGGTAACAACTCAATTATCAATCCAATTACTTCTACCAATATGCCTGGTTCTGAGGAGGACAAAGATCCAGATGCTAGCCATAGGGAATAAAACACAGATGGTACACACGGCCTGAATCTTGTCAACACCTCAGAGTTTGACGATAGTCGACGTGAGGTGAAGGAAATGAAATCCAAACTCCACCAGGCAATCAGTTCAGACCCCAAGATTGACAGAGTCATAGAGGAAACTAGGCGTACCCTATTCACACAGCGGATTTCGAATTTCAAAATCAGGCTCTCATAAAATTGATATTCCAACTTACGAGGGAAAAAAGTGATCTTAAAAATCACTTGGCCGTATTCCATATCACGGGGGAACTTATACACCTTGCTGACCACAAAGAGGATGTAAACTTCTACAAACTCTTCTCTGAGAACCTGTCGGTCCCAACCTTGCTTTGGTTTACACAGCTTGAGCCCGAATCCATCGATAGTTTCAACGAGCTGTTGGTTGCGTTCCTAAAATAGTACTCTATATACATGGAAAAAGGAATCTTCAACACTGATCTGTGGACCCCATCCCAAGGATTAAGTGAACCACTTCTTCACAAATATATTACCAAATTCAAAGACATTATGTCTAAGATTCCAAGCATATCCAACATGCAAATATATATCTAATAAACTAAAATTTTGTAAATAAAACATTAATGTTTCACTAATAAAACAATTTATCCACGGAAATCATAAATTTTATCCAAACTACAAAACATATACACATAAATTTTCATGATTAAATTATATGGAATTAATTATTTTTATAAAATATTATAACAATATGTTTTTTGCTGTTTTATAAAATTACATAGAGTGCTTATATTTTTAAATTGTTATTTAATCAATCAGTCACACGTATGCTATTTACTCAATAGCATAAATCATTTAGTAATGTTTTAAACTACAACCACCAACTTTTTAATACTCTCGAAACCACACACACATTGCTTTTAAACCAGTCTAGCTCTTGTCGCCATGCATATCAGCTGATCTCTTGTAGTACTGTCTTACCGTTTACTTTGTATTTAATCTAAAACGAAACATGGCAGGAATATTGTACTGTTGCAAATTTCTGGTTTTCATTTCTTTTTCTACAGTACGATATACTAAGATTTAACCCGCATTTGTGTAGGCTGAATTTTTTATTTAGTTTTTTTTTTAAAGAATTCTAATATATATAATTTTGTTTCGTTTTTGTTGTTTCAAAAATTCTCTAATAATTTTTTGGATTTTAAACAATGATATAAAATATAAAAACCAAATAAATTTTGTCGTCCAGATTTTATAGTCACTGGCGGATTTAATTTAACTGAGTATTTTTTATCACTAGTTTGATTCATTTGCCAGTTCCATTTAAGTAGATATTTTCTGTCAGTTTTATCTAATATTATATCTTTTACCAACACTGTTTATATATTAACTGAATGACATTAATCATTGATAGTATAATTTTTAAGCATTTATATAAATTTATTTTTCAAATAATATATAGAAGATATATATATCGAGATATCATGGTGATTTTCATTTGTCTCGGCTCCAGCTCAGAAAATGGCATATGCCAGAGAAAAGAAAAACATGACATACAAAATTCAAAAGTAAGGAGAATTTGAATCATGTATTTTGATTAGGTAATAAACGTAACTGAGTCCACTACTGATACAATGAACCAAGAAGTTCTAAATCACTCTCAAAATAAAATGAAACCACTAATCATTTATATTATTTATTCCATACTCTATAAAAGGAGCCATGAACTCGAAATGGAAACTCATTCTAACAAAGCGACGTGATAAATAATGGTAGAGGAGGAGGTTGCGATAGATGTGGAGATCAAAACGCCGGCTAATAAGTTTCACTTGTTCGTCGGAAGAACACAACAGTTGTCTAAAGCTACTCGCTACATTCAAGGATGTGATCTGCTCGAAGGGGAATGGGGCAGAGTTGAAAGCATAGTTTTGTGGAACTTAGTTTTTGGTAAGGGCAGTATTAAATATTATATATTACGGAAAAAAAAAATTAAATATTTGATTTGTAAACACGTTTTGGTGTAGATGGGGAGCCAAGACTGTCGAGGGATAGGATCGAGAAGATGGATTTGGAAAAGAATCTAATTCAGTGGCGGGTGCTAGAGGGACCTCTGAAGAAAGAATACAAGAGCTTCTTGAAAACGATGAAGGTAAGCCCCAGGCAAGAAGGGCCTGGAAATGTGGTGAACTGGAACTTGAAGTATGAGAGGATTAATGAGAAGGTGGATCACCCCGATAAGCTACTCCAGTTCTTGGTTCAGATGACTAAAGAGGTCGACCAATACCTATTGTCTGATGAATAGGTTACTCTTCTATGTCTGTATGGGAGAGTTATTTTATACGTGAAGGCTCCTCTTGTATTTTGTATGTCTTTCTTAATGATGTGATCTTTCTAGATTTGGAAGAGATGTCTGCAAGTGTGCCATACATCATGTCTGGTTTTGCAATTGTCTGGTTTTGCAATAGTAAAGCTTCAAGTTCCAAGTAGTTGTGTTGCAATGATAAACTTCTCCTTTTTACCTATGTTCTGTTTCTTATGATTAAAATCATATCATCCTTTATGCAAGGACCCGTATTTTTATTTTAAGCGAAAATGACTATAATACCATCAAACTTTGCATAAATAACTATAGTACAATGAAACTTTAAAAAATAATTAGAATCTTTGTACAACTTAAGAAATGACTATAAACACCCTTGATTAGTTTTTTTTATTTGAGATTAATTTTAATTAAAAACTACCTAAAAATAATTAACAAAAAAAAAACAAATCCATGTCACAAACTGTAATCCACGTCACAAGTTACAACAGTTGAGTTTCCCCCTATTAAAAAAAAACCTGCAATAAAAAATAACCGCAATAAAAACCATAGTTGCTCTTTACTCTTGTGCTCTTCTCTTCCCTGCATTCTCAACCATCAACTGTCTTCGACGAAATCGTCTTCTCGACATTGTCTTCGACAAAATCCTCTTGCCCCGACATCGTCTCTCCGCAGTCCGTCTTTGCCAAATTTGTCTTCGTCTTCGCCAAATTCGTCTTCGTCTTCGTCTTCGTCTTTGTCTTCTTCTTCGTTTTCGTCTTCTCATAAATGTCTTCTCCGGTAAGAATTTATTACGGCGGAGTTATATTAATCGAGACTGATTTAGGGTTTTATTGCGGCGGAGTTATATATTATTCGAGAGTGAGTTAGGGTTTTATTGCGACTGAGTTATATATTCTTGGAGACTGAGTTAGGGTTTCATTGTGGATAAGCTATATATTATTCGAGACTGAGTTAGGATTTTATTGCGGCTGAGTTATATATTATTCAGTTTAATTGCGGCTGAGTTATAGATGATTTGAGGCTGAGTTAAGTTTTTATTGGGGGCTGAGTTATATATTTGAGGCTGAGTTGTATTTCCATTGCGGCTGAGTTATTTATTTCTTTTATCAGTTGGAACATGAAGATATTCGAGCACCTGAAAATGAATCACCTGATTACCCTCCAAGGCTTTACCCTGAAGGGGCTTCAAATCTACAGAACAAAAAAATTAATCACACTTGCTCTTTGGGAGAGTTCAGCAAAGTTAAAGCAGAAATATGAGTGGGTGTATGGGAAATTCTGAAGGAATATCCTATTAGAGTAATTGCTAGGCTTGTTGATAGCAAAGTCTCTTGGTCTGGCTGAACTGTACATTTTCTATTATGTAGACAGCTCAGAGTACAGAAGAAGGAGATTTGGAGTGTGGTTGGTGATCAACCCATCAGAGTTAGCGTACACGAATTTGGTGAGATCACTAGGTTAAACACAGATCCATTTCCAACGGAAAGTTTCTCACCTGACGAAGGCAAATATAAATCATTCTGGGAGGAGTTGAAGGTGCTGCATGGGAGTGGACCGAAGCTTGATGAACTGTTGGCAGCAGTAGCGGTCTGTCGGCCCTGGAGTGAAGAAAAGAAAAAAATGGTTAGGGCTTTTAGTTCTTCAAGCGATGGGACTTTTTGCTCGGCATCATAATTCTATGATACATTTTAAAACTGCAAAAAGAGTATTCGATGATGAAGCCATGATGACTTATCCATGGGGTCGCGCTGGATTTGAAAATCATATCCATGAAGTTAAGTTATTGCAACCAACAGGCAGGACATACGTGCTAAACGGCCTGAGTTACACATTATTGGCTTGGGAGTATGAATCTGTCACTTGCATTGGAGAGCTTTATGGCAAAAGAGTCAATGAAGAAGCAGAAGAAGTAGTTCCGCTTCTTCAATAGGCTGGAACGCGGACCCGTGCACGTTTTGATGCTGTCTTTGATGCGGAGATTGAAGAGCATGGTCATGTAAGTTTTCAGACTGAGTTAATCTTTAATTTACGACTGAGTTATGAGTGGTTGATGGCTAAGTTAATCTTTATTTATTTAATGGCTGAGTTATGAGTATTTCATGTCTGAGTTATAAGTATTTGATGGCTAAGTTATGAGTATTTGATGGCTGAGTTATGAGTATCTTATCAATGTTTGATGGGTTATTATTTACTTCTGATTATTTGATGGCTGAGTTATGAGTTACTTTTGTAGGTGTGTGTGAAGAATTTGGTTAGGAAGGAGGCTGTAGAAGATATGTTTCCTCAGTGGCCGAATGAAGAAGATGACCCACAGCTTGTGAATTTGATAAGAGACTTACATGCGGGTACGTTTGTAAGAGGTTATTATCAGCCTGTGCAGAGGAATGCGAATAAGATTAAGGTCCGGTGGCTTTGTCTGAGCCACCACTGAAGAAGAATAAGAAAGAGAAGAAACCTAAGGAGGTTGAAAAGAAAACCAAGGAAAGGATGATGAAATTGGTGATGTAGAGAAGGAGAAAGAGAAGAAGCAGCAATCATCTTTGTCCGATGCTGCTTTGACGCACATACGCACTTGTCTGGAGAATATTTTTCGTAGGGTTGATGGCCATGATGATATGGTACAAGAATTTCGGTCGCGGTTTACCATCTACGATTCCAAAATGGATAACATGTGTCATGCTGTGAAAGATGCAATTAGAGATGCTGTAAGATGCTGTGCAAGATGCAGTCAGAGATGCAGTCAGAGATGCAGTCGATGAGCGTCTCTAATTTTTGGGAGAAAGTGCGCAGAACTTTGTCCCCAGCCCAAAACCTCTGCAGGTACCACAGCAAAAGTCCGTTAATAGTCCAGCGGCGGTAACTTATCCACCGCAAATGTCCGTTGGTAATCCAAATGTATTTAAGACCCCGGAAAATTTGGTGGTGAAAAATTCATTGATGGATGAGGTTACGAAGGCCAATGGGAAAGGTATGGGGGCGAAATTGAAAGCGCAAGACGATTCTTAGGCGAAAAAGAGGTTAGATTCTGAGGCAAAAAATAGCTTATTTAATGTAGCAGGCAGGATTACTGATGTTGATTTCGTTAGTGTTTCTCCTGCTAAGAAACCAGAATCAGGACCCGCCAGAAGGACACGAAATCAATCTCGGATTATCAAGAAGGATCCCAAGGATATCGCTGCTGAGAAGGCGGCCAAGGAAGTCGCTGCTGCTAAAAAGAAGGAGGTCGCTGCTAAGAGGAAGGAGGAAAATGCGAAGAAGAAGGAAGAGGCTGAGTTAAGGAAGCGGGATGCTGAGTTAAGGAAGCAGGAGGCTGAGTTAAAGAAGGACGGGGCTGGGTTAAGGATAAAGCAGGAGAAGGACGGGGCTGGGTTAAGGACGGGTGAAGGAAAGAGGCGTCGTGAGGGTGTAATAACTGTAAAATTAGTTGATCGGAAGGTTGCGCCTGCGCCTGTGCCTGAGGACTCGGAGGTTCGGGATATCACCAAAGAAGTTCGCGAGGGATTAGACGAATTCTTACCGGATTCTGAATCGGACGAAGAAGATGAGAAGAATAGGTCAGAGAGAATTAAGGAATATCGGCTTCAAACTGTTAAACTCTCTCCTGATGGGTTATCATTGGTGATAAATGCCCCTCCTACTCCTTTTCCTCATATTGGATACAGTGGGATGACGTGCATGAGGAGGAATTGTGAGCCGTCAACAGCAATCTACGATCCACTCGCACCTGTTGACCAGTCTAAACTGGATAAACTTAGGGAACACATGAAGGCATTGGAGTAAGGACTTTTACACCATTTTTTATAGAACTAATAGCAATATTTGCCTAAACTGACTTGGGTTTAATTGTTTGTGAAAGTCAAAATCCAGAGACTGTGAATTCCGACGAGGCTAAGTTCTACAGATACCTCATCTATACAAGAGATCGTTGGTTGGATAGATNCAAGAGATCGTTGGTTGGATAGACGTTTTGGATGGTTGTATGATAATGTAAGTATTCGTTATGGCTGAGTTATGAGTATTTGATGGCTGAGTTATGATTCGTTATGGCTGAGTTATGATTCGTTATGGCTGAGTTATGAATGTTTTATGGCTGAGTTATGAATGTTTTATGGCTGGGTTATGTTAATTCGATGGCTGACTTTATGTTCTTTCCACATCATCTTGCTACATATATGAGAGTCTTCATCAAAAGGAGCATGCAATCGCCAATCCCATTCTGCTCCAACCGCATTGCATTTTTGGATCAATGGTTCGTATCATTTATGGTTAATATAGACTACAATCAGTTCAAGATAAAACCAAAGAATTTGAAACTCAGCAGTGGCTATAAGCATTTTATGGACAGTTTGATATCCGAAAGCAAAAGCGTTCAGACAAAGAAGAAGTGGTTCGAAGATGTCGATCACTTGTATGGAGTAATTCAAACCGGAGGCGATCATTGGTGGCGTTTCACGTAGATCTTATGAAGGAGAAGATTGATTGTTATGATCCAATCATCGGATAGGTCACAGAAGAAAGTGAACTGAAAATCCTAAACCAGTTTAGACCGCTGACGCAGATGTTACCTGCAATGATTAATGCATTCATTCCTGACAAAACAATGAAGACGCTTTTGTTCAGAAGGATAAAGCCGAAAAACATTCCCCAAAACACCCAAGTTGGAGATTGTGGGGTGTATTCATTGAAGTTTGTTGACTGTCTGGCGCTTGGTGTAACGTTTGAAGGGATATCCGATGAAAATATTCAGGGAATAAGGATGAAGATGGCAGTAGAAATCTACGATGAAGGAGGATTGGACCGAATATTTGACTTCAAATAACTCAGTACTTTTGTTTGTATTTGACAATGTCGTATGTATGTTTGACTTATGATAACTCAGTATTTCGTTTAAATAACTCAGTTGTTTCATTCAGATTACTCAGCTTTAAGGTAATTATATAACTCAGTCAAACCTCAAATATACCCTAAATTCGAAAATGTAATTTAAGACTGACCAAAATTATAATTAAACTCCTTTTAGTAATATCAATTGAATATATCATCAAAATGTGTACAAATCATCAAAATTATAATTAAGTTCGTTCTATTTACAAGTTGATATTCTAACTTGATATTGAGAAATATGTTGTTTTGCATGTACTAAAAACTTTACCAATTGATATAAGTTGACAGTAAACCATATACAACAAACCATATACAATGTGTTTTCAGTTGAATGTGTATACTTTGTTTCAGTTTCAATCATATACTTTATAAATGCTATACATTAATCCCTAAACCCTAAACCTTAATCCTTATTTCTATAAGTCAGCCCTCTTACTATATCTGTCACATAACTCAGCCGTCAAGTGTGTGACCTTTCGTATTTTGGGCAGGAAAAATTTCGTCCAGCATTTTTACTCGCGATGTTTCGTTTTCCCATCTCTCACTATATATAGCACATAATCATTAACGGAAACATCTCTTATGAAAACTTAGNTACACATCATGTCGGTTATCCCTCATTGGTCAACCAACTTGGAGACCTGGGTCACTGCAATACAAAGATCTGAGAATCAGGAAAACCTCCATGTTCTAAACCATGGTTTGGGTCTCTCTGTTAACAAAACAACTATTACGTGGTTTAAGTTTCTACACGAGCTCTCGATGGCGATCCCATATATTCTTCGAGAGGGCTGGGTTCATGAGTGGCCGACTTACCGCTTCATTCCCGATCATTTTAATCAGGTGGCTAGATCGTGTTTTGGAACTCAAATGCGTCTATTCAGGGGTATATGGGCGAAGGGAGGGGAGAAGCCTTCGTGGGTGATAGATAGAGTTTGGTTTGCTCTCATCGATATGTTTGATGAGTTTGGCCCTAATAATTTTGGGTTTAGATTGTATGCAACACCTGTAAACTAGGTTTTGTTAACAACCAAATGTTTTTTCACCTATTTGGTTTGCTTATCGAAATCAAAAAAATTGTAATCATAACTCAACCGTAAAGTAATCATAATTCAATCGTACATATTCAACCGTATATTAATAATAACTCAGCTGCATAGTAAAATAACTCAGCCATAAAATCATATAATAACCATAACTCAGACTTTCTATATTAGGCGGAAAAAATTTTCTAATGTCTATGTTAGGCGGGAAAAATTCTCTAATGTCTAGCCGTTTTCAAGCTCGAGATGTTTCCAGTCACGACACGCGTGATGAATTAAATTATATTTAAAGCTGTAAAGTAACCATAACTCAGCCGTAGGTAATTTATATAACTCAGCCGGGTCGCGACATTTCGTATTTTTATATACTATGCGGGAAAAATTCTCTAATGTCTAGCCGTTTACAAGCTCGATACGTTTACAGTCACGACACGCTACGAATTAAATTATATATTTAATTGTATCACTATTATTCCACCCAATAAAAAAATTAGAGTCAAACCTGCCTAATTTATTAAACAAGCTGTAAAGTAACCATAACTCATCCGTAACTAATTTATATAACTCAGCCGGGTCGCGGTGTTTCATATTTCTATACTAGGCTGGAAAAATTCTCTAATGTCTAGACGTTTACAAGCTCGAGACGTTTACAGTCACGACATGCGTGAGTTGCACAGTTATTCCACCCAATAAAAAATTAGAATCAAACCGTTATTAAACCAAATGTAAAGTATCAATAACTCAGCCGTAGTCATCACTCAACCGTTGTTTTACGACTGATATTCTTCTCTTAAACCAAACACACAAGGATATGGTTTCATCGATGCTTCTTTCCTTTCCGAAAGATTTACTTGAATCTATCATTATGCGTGTGTCCAAAAGATCTTGAAAATATCACTTACGTTTGAAGATGACATGCAGAGCACTCAGAGAGATTTGTGAATTTCCGTCCGTTTATGCATCAGTTGATCTCTTCGACCTCGATTTTCTTTACTGGAATAACTCCGCCGTTTTTATGAAGCGGTGCTACGATCATGGTAATCCATGTGCTGTTTACATTAAAGGTTGTCAAGATTATTTTTGTCTTGATAAAAAGGAAGATGGGTTAGGTCAGATTAGATGGGCAGCAGATCAAGGAATTGTGCTTGCTCTGTACACGTATGCAATGTTGCGAAGCATAGTATGGGATGATTGTACGCACCTTGCTCTGTTCACAAAGGAGTCTATTCGATCGATCAGCTCTGACTTTGCCAAACGTCGAATGTCCCTAGCTCCTACATTGGAAGCCGAGAAGACCGTGTTTGAAGCAGATTTGATAAACAATATATACTTCTGTCCGTGTACTCCATATGACGAATTTTATTATTGGTTCGACGAGTGCAAGGGTCCGAATATGTGTGATCGATGTTTCTGGACGAGAAAATATGGTATATTCCTTTTCTTCTTTTGTTTCGTGGATTATCATAATACAAAAGATTGGTGATTGTAATGGAGATCTTTTCCGTTTTTGTTTTGGTCTTTGCAATGGTGATTGTAATGGAGATCTTTTCAGTTTCTGTATTGATCTTCTGCATTGGTGATTGTAATTGAGAACTTTTCCGTTTCTTTATTGATCTTTGCTTTTGTCTACCACAAATAACTCAGCCATATCGTAATATATATATATATATATATATATATATATATATATATATAACTGAGCCGTAATTTCTATAACTCAGTCGTATCGTAATATATCCATAACTCAGCCAA
>OVBI01002092.1:0-24385 GCA_900406495.1 Sisymbrium altissimum | reverse complement strand
TTATTAAAAAATTTAATTTTAAAATTTTATTAATATAAAATTATTATAAGTATTTAGTGAATAATCAATAGAAAATATGAAATTTATTCATAATTTTAATATTTAANAGAAAATATGAAATTTATTCATAATTTTAATATTTAATTTTAAAATTTTTAATTTACTAATTTTTTATTAACTGACTTATTTTATATATATTTTATATTATTTTAAATCAATTTTTATTTTTTTTAAACTTAATTTTTATTTTTTATTTTTTTTATTATCCATCCGCAACCGCCCACAACCGCAAACGCTAGCGGAAAATAGCTTTTGAATTTGAGCGATTTGGAGCGATACAAAGTGGTAAAATACGTTTTTTTGTGATTGTTGTTAAATGCTGAGAACCGCTATCATCCGCAAAAGCTGCGTTTGCGGATGGTAGCGGCTAAACCAATCAAGCCCTAAGTTATATGTTTTTTATTTATTTTCTAGAAATATAATGGAAAATTATTTTCTTGGAAAATTTAAATTTAAATATATTTTTTGACAAATATCTATAGGGAAAAAACAAAAGAGTAGAGGTTTTAGAGGGGTTTGTTGGATTGTTCCTTCACAAACTTCTTTCTCTTCTTCAAATGTTCATTAGACCTTATCTTCTATCTCCACCTTCCTTCCATGGCTTCCGCTGCGGCGGCTTCTCCTTCTCTCTCCTTAACCCAACCTTCTCACTTTCAACACCAAACTTCCCTTATCACCTGGCTTAAACCTCCTCCTTCCTCCACCCTCTTCCGCCGCAAAACCCTTCCGGACAAACGCCTCTTACTTCCGATTTCATCAGCTTCTTCCTCCTCTACTTCTCTCTCCGTCAGCGACAAACCCACCGTCCATTTCCACGGCAATCTCATCGACAGCTTCGAGAATCAAGACTCCTTCTCCGGAACCATTAAAGGAACCACCTTTATTGAAGAGCTCGAGAGTCCCGTCGAAAGGAATGGACTTTCTGGAAGGAGGAAGCTGTTTATGCAAGACCCACCATGGATCTCTGCGTTGTTTCTCAAAGGTTTGAGTAAAATGGTTGATCAGACTGTGAAAATCGAGTACAAAGATATCGACAAGAGGAAATTCGATTCCTTGAGGAGACGTCAAGTGAAGGAAGAGACTGAAGCGTGGGAGAAGATGGTTGATGAGTACAGAGACTTGGAGAAGGAAATGTGTGAGAAGAATCTCGCTCCCAATTTGCCTTATGTGAAACATATGTTCTTGGGTTGGTTTCAGCCGTTGAAAGAAGTGATTGAGAGAGAGCAGAAGTTGCAGAAGAACAAGAGTAAGAAGGTTAGAGCAGCTTATGCTCCTCACATTGAGCTTTTGCCTGCTGATAAAATGGCGGTTATTGTGATGCATAAGATGATGGGTTTGGTTATGTCTGGACATGAAGATGGGTGTATCCAAGTTGTTCAAGCTGCTGTTAGTATTGGCATAGCTATAGAGCAGGAGGTATGAATTTGTAGTTTAGTGTAGAATTAAGCTTATGTGAAGTAATGGTGTGTAAGCGGTGGTTTTGGTTGGTTTTTTTAGGTGAGGATTCATAATTTCTTGAAGAGAACTCGGAAGAACAATACAGGGGACTCTCAGGAGGAATTGAAGGATAAGCAGTTGCTTAGGAAACGTGTCAATAGTTTGATTCGTAGGAAAAGGATTATTGATGCACTGAAAGTGGTGAAAAGTGAAGGTATTAAACCATGGGGGCGAGCTACACAAGCTAAGGTCTGTGGTGATTTTAATCCTTTTGAGTGGAATTAATGATATTTGCGTTCGGTGTTTGAAGAAAACTCATCTTCATTGTTGGACTTGTATCAATTTTTCAGCTTGGAAGCCGTCTGCTAGAACTATTGATCGAGACAGCTTATGTGCAACCTCCCCTGACCCAGTCAGGAGACTCTATACCTGAGTTTCGACCTGCATTTAGACACAAGTTTAAAACCGTGACCAAATATCCAGGGTAATGCATATTCATCATCGTACCTGTGGCTTCTCTTTTTTTTGTCTTTTTACTCAATTGTTTCATGTATAAAACCGTCAATTTAAAATTGTTGTTCTTTTTCTCAACTCGGATTATATGCTTGCGGTGGTAAATTTACTCATTTCTGGAAAATTGGACTTCGTAGGTCAAAGATGGTGAGGAGATATGGAGTTATTGAATGCGACTCGCTCCTCCTTGCAGGACTAGATAAATCTGTGAGTCAAGATGTCTCTTTTCTGATTTAGAGCTATGTCATTCATGAGCTATTAGGTGATCTTTCACTGTTCTGTCTCTTGCAGGCTAAGCATATGTTAATTCCCTATGTTCCGATGTTGGTCCCACCAAAGAGATGGAGAGGGTATGCTCTTTGATAGAATCTTTCTTGTTTGGCTCTAGATTTGATCCCTTGCGTAATCATACCCTCTTTTTGAGAACCTCGTTCCCACACATTATTTATAGCCATGGTTCTCGTTCTCAAGTATGGAACATTTTCTTCAGATACGACAAGGGTGGTTACTTGTTTTTGCCTTCCTATATCATGCGTACTCATGGATCCAAAAAGCAGCAAGATGCACTCAAAGATATTAGTTCCAAGACTGCTCATAGAGTATTTGAGGTAAGTATCTTTGGTTTTGTAGTTTGTGTTTTTTTTTTCTCTGTTAGTGTTTGGTAATTTTTTACATTTATGCTCCGAAATGTAACTTGAACAGGCATTGGATACACTTGGGAACACCAAGTGGAGGGTGAATAGGACAATACTTGATGTGGTGGAAAGGCTCTGGGCTGATGGAGGCAACATTGCAGGCTTAGTTAATCGGGAAGACGTAAGTAACTAGAAATCTTATAGGTTTCGAATTTTATCTTTCAGGGTTTCATTTTAAAAGTCAAATCATCTACAGAGTTATATAGGTTTTGATGGTATGTTTCTGATGTTGTCTCTGTTCTCCTCTTTATTTGCTGTTTAGGTTCCCATACCTGAGAAACCTTCCTCTGAGGATCCAGAAGAAATCCAATCCTGGAAATGGAGTGTTCGAAAGGCCAACAAGACCAACAGAGAGAGGCATTCTCTAAGATGTGATGTTGAACTCAAGCTTTCTGTAAGATATTCCTTCTTATTGCGTAGCAAAATTTTGTTCCGTCTTCACTTAGTAGCGAAGATATGGACTGAAGATAATAAGTTCAGGTGGCTAGAAAAATGAAAGACGAGGAAGGATTCTACTACCCTCACAATCTTGACTTCAGGGGACGTGCATACCCAATGCATCCTCATCTAAATCATCTGAGTTCTGATCTTTGCCGTGGAACTCTGGAGTTTGCTGAAGGAAGACCACTTGGAGAGTCGGGGTTGTATTGGCTGAAAATACATTTAGCAAACCTCTATGCAGGTGGTGTTGAAAAGCTTTCTCACGATGGGCGTCTGGCTTTTGTGGAAAACCATTTGGATGAGATAATAGATTCAGCTGAAAATGCTATTCATGGAAAACGATGGTGGTTGAAGGCTGAGGATCCTTTTCAGTGTTTAGCTGCATGTGTCATTCTGGCACAAGCCTTGAAAAGTCCTTCACCTTATTCTATTATCTCCCACTTGCCTATTCATCAGGTAAGCACCGTAAATTTACATTTAAGGTAGCTCTACTCTTTTCGTTTTCTGTTACTAGACACTTGCTTTCTGTAGGAGACTCTAGTTTGAGAAAATTCGGGAGGCTGTTCGTTTTTCCCTGTAGTATAAGTTTTCAATTGGGTTTTACTCTTTGCATTGAATTGTGAAACAATTCTAGCGGCTTTTTTTATTCATTCGGTAGCTCTTAATCAACTCTTTTTTGCTTATCATTTGTAATGTGCAGGATGGGTCGTGCAATGGTCTACAGCATTATGCAGCTTTAGGAAGAGACAGTGTAGGTTCTCTTGTGAAATAATCTGCCTTTTTGTCTTGTTTGGAGTCATATGCAATCTCATATAGCTCTCTTGTAAACTGTTTCTTCTCAGTTTGAAGCAGCAGCAGTTAATCTAGTTGCGGGAGAAAAACCAGCTGATGTCTATTCTGAAATTTCATTGAGGTATCAATATCAGTATGGCTGTCAATTTTTTGATTCGAGTTAGAAACATGCCATGCATTGTTTCTAATGGTTTTCCTCTTTCTCGCTCGCTCTTTTCTTCTTCGCTTGTGCTGAGACAGGGTCCATGAAATAATGAAGAAGGACAGCAATAAGGATCCTGAGTCAAACCCAACTGCTGCATTGGCAAAGATTCTTATCAATCAAGTGAGTCTCATTGGTTTTTGATTAAATATACTGCCACAGCAAAAGTTATTTCCCGTTGATCTTAAGTTTTCGTCTAATTCCAGGTCGACCGGAAGCTGGTAAAACAGACCGTAATGACATCAGTATATGGTGTTACCTATGTTGGAGCGCGTGAACAAATAAAAAGAAGATTAGAAGAGAAAGGTGTTATCACTGACGAGAGAATGTTATTTGCTGCTGCTTGTTATTCAGCAAAAGTAAGAAGAGTAATAGCATTGACGCACATAATTTATTTTTCTGGTTTCGAGTTTCGGTTAATCTTATACTTAAAACATTTCTTCTCAGGTGACACTAGCCGCCCTGGGAGAGATATTTGAAGCGGCACGTGCTATTATGAGCTGGCTTGGTGATTGTGCAAAGGTACGGTCTTGTATCATGCTATTACCTTCGCAATTTTATATTAAGCAGATGAGCAACCTAATAGAGCTGTGTTTTCTTTTTGTGTTGTCAACTTTACAGATTATAGCTTCAGATAATCATCCGGTACGTTGGACCACGCCTCTTGGACTTCCTGTCGTGCAACCCTATTGCAGAAGTGAAAGACATCTGGTAAGTGTTATCCATTCTGAATCCTTTAAGTAAGCTACGCATCATCCCACCGAGAGAACCAATAAGTTTGACTATTGGTTTCAATTATGGCCACAATGGTTGCAGATAAGAACGTCTCTTCAGGTTTTGGCTCTGCAGCGAGAGGGTAACACGGTAAAGCCTATTTGTTCTTTGGTTTATGAGCACTAAGCAAGATTCCACTTGTATGATTTCTGGAGGCTTACAAGAGTTTTAATTCTCAGGTGGATGTTAGGAAACAAAGAACTGCGTTTCCTCCCAACTTTGTGCACTCGCTGGACGGCACTCACATGATGATGACTGCTGTTGCATGTCGAGAGGCTGGCCTAAACTTTGCAG
Organism: Sisymbrium altissimum; assembly: GCA_900406495.1. NCBI lineage: Eukaryota > Viridiplantae > Streptophyta > Magnoliopsida > Brassicales > Brassicaceae > Sisymbrium > Sisymbrium altissimum. The sequence goes on along the minus strand of OVBI01002092.1, from coordinate 19,177 downwards.
GTTAGTCCTGTTAATTCAACTAACGGCTTGCCAACCACAAAAACAAGAAAAGAACTGTACTTATTCAATGTTTGGGTTTTGCAGGTGTGCATGACTCTTACTGGACCCATGCATGTGATGTTGACAAAATGAACAGAATACTTAGAGAGAAATTCGTTGAGCTTTACAGCACACCGATCCTTGAAGATGTAAGTTTCCGATAACACTGGTTAGATAGAAGCTTAGGACTGAACGTGTGACATTCCTTTCCCGCAACATCTGCCAAAGCAAAAGAAATGTGCTAGATCTTAATACTAGACAATGGTCAGATTGTTAGTGAAGTCGTTTCCAAGTTCCAACTTGACCGAAGAAAAGATCATGGATTCATTTGGAAAGTATTAATAAACAGAGATTTCCTAACAGAATATCAGCATTAATGATGATGCTCTAGTTAGTACTTCGTCCTGAAATTGGATTTAGAATTTGATTGAAGCGTTGGTGTCAATTACAGCCCCATCTGTTTTGTTGACATTGTTGTGTTCTTGATCCAGTTACTCCAAAGTTTCCAAGAATCATACCCGCATCTCGTGTTTCCTCCAGTACCAAAGAGAGGTGATTTCGATTTAAAGGAAGTGCTTAAATCACAGTACTTTTTCAACTGAGTCATGTGAGTCGCACACTGGAAAAAAGGAGCAAGTTTTGACTCAAGGATCTTTCCTGGTGGCCTGTAAATAACATCCACCTCCTCAGAGGGCAGGGAAAGAACCAGAATCAGCACGAAAGACTGCTACCGCAACAAACATCAAGATTCTGACACAAATCTTGCAGAAGAGGCTTTCAAGACATATTCGGGCAATCATTAAAGAGGTTTCTAGCTCAGCAGGTAGGTCCCTAGGCAGTATTAAATAATGGATGCAAAGTCATTGCATCAAGCTTGTTTTTTTGGGATGAGAGTAGGTTTAGTTATGTTGTATGTCATTCGTTTTCGTACTGTTGTACAGGAGAGAGACCTCATATACAAACAAGAACTAAGTAATCAGAAAGGCACTAGTGTTGTAGTAACCTCTCTGTGATTTTGTAGCCAACTTTTTTTGTCAAAAGTTGAAACACAATTCTCTTTTTGAGACATGAGCTATGATCAGTTATGTAGTTGAGATACATCTTAACTCGAAATCGCTTAACCGATTAACACTTAACGTACAGGTGTAAAACCGGTTATACTTGGACTATCTGACAATCATAAATACAGAGGAATATCCCTGAAATGTATTTAAATAGGTAAGAACCTTAGTACAAACACTGTTGGTGAACTGAACGAATCCCTCAGAATCACAAGTATAAGGGGATCAAAGGGACAATAAACCCGTGGACGACCTTCAGTTTGTAGCTGTTGCTCATCTTCTGAAGCACAAAAACACGCACAAAAACACACTCGTAAATATAGCGAAAGCCGCTAGTTTCAAGGTTTTGGAGTTAAAACGTTGTGTGGGGGTTGATCTGAGACTACTCGTCCCTTGATTACGCGCACCCATCCTCTTACTTTTCTGGGAGCAAAAACATATTGGTGCCTATTAAAGGGAACAAAAGGAAGTTAGCTATTGCACAGAAGAAAGACTGAGAATAAAGACTATATACTGTAGTAGGAGATTTTTACCTCTTCACTACGGCTTCCAAAAGGAAAACGAGTGATTTTACTATAATCCAGATTCCGTTGTAAGCAAGGGCTGAGATCAAGGTGATCATATGGGTAGGCTGAAAAGGAATTAGTTTCTAAAGACATGCAACCATGTGCATGTAAATACTTGAGGCTCAATGGAAGCTCTGTCAGTGATTTCAGTTTCTTGCAATAATTGAGGCAGAGAGTTACCAGCGAGGAGAGGGCCTTGATGCTTGAAGGTACAGTTTCAAAATCGTGTCTGCTGATATCTAAATATCTCAACTTCGTGAAATGACTAAGCTCATCTGATAATGATTCAACATTCTTGCAGTTGTCTAGCCTAAGCTCAAGCAAACTATATCTTCCATGATCTTCTTGTACTGCTTTAGGATGGTTCACCAATGCTCGGAGGTTGGTACAGTCAGAAAGTGTGAGCGTCTCAAGTTGATATAGCTCTGGCAACTCTACAAGCATGCGGCAGTTACAGAGCGTCATATGTTTCAACTTGGAAAGAAGCATCATTGCTTTAGGTAAACACCTAAAGTCATTACCACTTAGGTCCAATTTATCTAGGACTTGCATACGGTGAATGTCATCTGGGAGTTTTTCGATTTTTAAGTTGATTAGATTTAACTCAGTCAACCAGAGAAAACCTACAAAGCTAACACACTTGAAAGAATTACTTTCTTTGTTGCAGTTAAACCTGGCGATGTCGAGTGACTTAAAACCGTAGGGAGGTGGCATGAGCCTATCTGTTTGATTTTCCAACATCATCAGTTGATGAGGGATCTGTTGCTCAGTAGTAAAACATAGAAACTCTGCGTATCCTCCAAGAATCTTTAACTTGACTTCTAAGTTACCTGTGATTGAAAGATCTGTAAGAGAAAGTCCCTGAGACTCGTTCACTAATGGTTCTGCACCAAGAAAATCCACACAGGCCGATCTAACGTGTAAGCTTCTGCTTTGAATGACAGTAGCTTCAGATTCCCCTACTATGATCCTTTGATTCTTAAGCCCACCACACTTGAACAGATCAAGTTTCTGCAGTTTAGGTAGGCTAAAAATGGATTTTGGAATCCGTGTCAAAGAAATGCAACCTCGTAGCATTAACTCCTCGAGATACACTGCTTCTTGAAGATCTGGAAGCTCTTTTAGATACTCAGAGCCCGTAAGATTCAGCCTTTTCAGATGCGAAAGTCTCTGGAAAGAATGAGACAGAACAGAAGGAAATGTTGTAAAATGTTTTAGGAAGGGTTAACAACTTGCTGTATTAAACCGGCATTAATTAGTTTTGTAAGTAATCATACCGGTGTCCCATTCCAAAGGGTTGTCAGCTTGCTGTAGCTTAGATTTATTTCCACAAGACAATCAGAATGGACAATGGAATGCAAAGTTGTAAAAGGATATGCATCCCAATGAAGTAATCTAAGCTTACAAGGAAGTAGCAAATCCCCCTTTAGATTGCGATGTCTCCTGGAATCAAAACATGTGCAACGCTTGAAGTTGTATATCTTAAGAAAATTGAGATTCTCCATCGGCTTGAAAAGTTTCCACTCGATATGGAAATCATCAGGCGTTTTAGAAACATCTAGCGAGACGCCTTCAGTTATGGTTGTAACCTGACATTATGATTAGTAGTAAGGTAATGTCACGCTTATCAAGAATCGGAATCATGGCATAGATAACCATAAATGACATTTTTTGTGGAGAGCTTACCACATTGTCTGCAAGTACTCGATCGATGTTGTAATAGTGCCACAAGATTTGTTGTTGAGCAGGGTTGTTGCCTGATTCTTGACGCACAATTTGACTTCCCAGTTGCTTTAACAAACGGTACATGGCAATACGTCCATCAGCAGATATGTCGATGAGAGACTTTTCCGCTAAAACCTTTATCCCAACTTCACCAAGGTCAAGAAGGGACATGACACGCCTGATAGGTTCTCCACTAAAAAGGCATGCGACATGAAGAAAAGCATACTTGCTAAGTTCGTCTAAGCTATTATAGCTAATATTCAAGATTTTCATCATATTCTTGTGAGAATATTCCGCAAGCGAGCTTACAGCATTTTCCCACTCCAATAGGGACTTTCTTTGAAGATAAAATCCAAAAGCCTTGAGGGTCAAAGGAAGACCTTGAGCGAGCCTAGAAATACGATTTGAAAGATCTCTGTACTCACGAGGAGGAGGTCTATCTCCTTCAAAAGCAATTCGCTGAAATACTTTGAGAGCTTTATCATCATCGAGGTACTTAACATCGTAAACTCTAAAGGAGTTAAGCAAGCTCTTGTTTCGTGTAGTTATGATAATTCGGCTCCCTGGTCCAAACCATTTAACCTCTTTTGCCAAGGCAAAGAGCTGTTCCATATCATCTACATCATCAAGGACAAGAAGAACTTTAACGTGTCTAAACCTGAACTGGAGTTGTTGTCTTCCTTGTTCAATGCTTTCCAGTTTCAAATTCTCTTCACTGAAGATATTGGAAAGAAGTTGACGTTGTAGATGTAAGAGACCACGTTCTCCAGAGAGCTTCGCAACATTTTCCAAAAAATAATGACGAGGTGAAAATCCTAGTTTAAGTTGTTCATAGAGATACTTAGCTATAGTGGTTTTGCCAATGCCTCCTGTTCCATAGATTCCTATGATACGAGCATCATCCGTGGAGTCCATGTCCAAGAGAGGGATGAGAACTTTCATGTGAGCTTTCATCCCAACAATGTCACTGAAATCTATTGGCAACATAGATAACAATCGGCTTGACATACTTTGAACAATATCTTCAATCATAGTAGCATCGTCCACGCTACAAGGGAAAATTAAAATAAGAGAACTCAATAAACGATCATGCACAAAGATAAATATAAAAAAGAACAAAACAATACAAAAACAAACGTTACCATTTTGTGGATTCCTTCCCCTTTATGTCAGCGATACCCCTAAGAGCTTTTCTCCACCCGGCAACTTTCCCCACCATTTCTGAACCTTGGTACATTTCTAAACCGAAGTTTCCTCGCTGATGTCTGAGGTCAGAGGGTTTTACTCCATAGAAAATCGGAACGACTTCAATCTCCTCCTCCGTTATTAGTTGGAGCTCGTCCAAGCACCACCTTGACGTAGCGTAGTTCTCGGAGATAACCACTATGGCGAACCTTGAAGTCCGGATGGCTCCGCAAAGTTCGTCCGTGATAGTATCTCCCGTCTTAATCCTTCGATCGTCTTTGAAAGTAACAATTCCCCTGTCAAAAAGTGCTTTGTCCAAATGGCTAACGAATGTTTTACGGACGTCTTCTCCTCTGAAGCTGATGAAGACATCGTAGTTACAAAGTCGATCAGACAAGGACGACGAAGCCATTTGGTTAAGTCTTGAAGATCCAAACAGCTCCAAAGTCAACTTATTTCTACACACTTCCACCCACAAGCCGCCCCTGGAGACTATTTCAAATCCCATATTTTAAAAACGAAGTAAAGATGACACATTAGTAGCACATAGCGAGTGACATATCAACCCATATATAATTTTGTAAAAAAAATGTTTGCTATTCTATTATTTTAAATGACATAAATTGAAAATTGTTTAACCTAATTTATATGATTTCTGGATGATCAAGTTTTTTTTTCGCGCAATTTAAATCGTAAATCTGGATACTTTAGTGTAGAGTGTTAGACAATATTTGTGGTATGCAAAGTGACAATTAAATTAGACGGGTCAATACAAATATGTGTGTTTTTAGTTCATATATTTGTGATAAATATAGTTGTTTTAGTGACCTTTTTTCAATCCGAATATTGCAAAAGAAAAATGATTGGAAAAAAAAATAAACGAAAGTTTTGATTGGAAGGATGAGTTGACTTTTTGGATCCGTAGACACAGAAGAGGCAAAGACAAACTGAAGTTGTCTCAATTGTCTCTGATCCTTCAGGTTATACGTGATGAAGTTCGATATGTTCGTCAGTTTCAGGGGAAGCGACACCCGAAGAACTTTTGTGAGCCATCTTTTGCTTTCACTGTATAAAAAGCAGGTTACAACTTTCAAACAAGAAGAAGAGATGCCATGGAATCAACCAGCTTCCTCTCAAGTGCTTGAGGCAATTGAAGATTCCAAAATTGCTATCGTTGTCATATCGAAGAACTACACTGCTTCCATCTCGTGCTTAGACCAACTGGCGAAGATAATAGAGTGTAAGGAGAAACATTCGTTAAGGATGATGATGATACCAGTCTTATACGAAGTGGCTCCTTCGGATATTTTAGCACAGGCAGACAATCTTTGGGAGCATAACGGTGGAGAAAACAACTTGGAGAAGGTGATGAGATGGAGAGATGCACTGACCAAATCGGTTAAGATCTATCATGAAAATTATTCATATTGGTAATATGGTAATTCAAGATTTCTTTCAAGAAGGGCTTGAGGGACAAACTCCTGATCTCTTACTCTTCTTTTTTTTTTTTTTTCTTTTAAATTAGTGCATCATAGGGAGGATGAAGACTCGTACTCGTACATTATTGATAGAGTTATGATCCACGTTATGGTGCATTAGTGTTTTTTTCAATAAATAGACAATAAATCATGGATAAAAGGAAATAAACAATAAAACATGAAAAATAAAAAATTAGATATATCTGTGTTCATAAATTTATGGGTAATGAAATTTTGATGTCGATATAGTCATGACTATCATAAGTTATTAAAAAAATGTATAAAATATGAGATCCATATATTTTATATATTTGGTTTGTACAGTCAACATCGACCATATAAACAATGTTAACTAGAGAAAAAACATTTACTATTCATATTGCATTTTTTACCATCATCGACCCTTTTCACTCGTAACGCCTAAAAATTTGAGGTTGTTAAACACTGGCATTGATTCACAGCATAGAGAAAGCAACTGGAAAACAAGAATTAGACATATAGCATTGAACCATCTTACTAAAGTCGAGAGAAGAGGATGATATTATTTATGAGTTTGATTTGTTTATATAATACAAGAGTTTATATTAAATCCTAAGAGATAAGAGAATAGGAAATATGATAACTTTTATAACAAGAATTGGAATATATCCATATGTAAGATGATTATCTCTAAATCGTATATCTCTGTAATATTCTCCCTCAAGTTATAACGTGTAGATCACAAACGCCTAACTTGCCAAGTAGATATGTGAACTGTTGTCTTCCAAGGGCTTTCGTAAGGAGATCAGCAAGTTGATTGGTAGTGCGAACATGAGAAGTGACGATGATACCAGCTATGATCTCATCACGAATAAAATGACAATCTTTTTCAATATGTTTAGTGCACTCATGAAAAATAGGATTATCGGCTATATGCAATGCAGACTTGCTGTCACAGATGAGCTTCATCGGAGCATCGTGTGTGATGCCAATTATGCCAACTAACTCTTTAGTCCATAAAATTTTTGAACACCAAGTGTCATTGCTCTATATTCGGCTTCTGTGGATGATAGCGAAACTATGTCTTGTTTTTTTGTCTTCTAAAAAACTGGCGAATCTCCAAAAAGTATAATGTAACTACTGAGAGAATGCTGTGTGCGCGGGCATGCTGCCCAATCAGAATCACAGTAAGCCGTAAGTCGGAGATCAGAGGTAGAGGAGAGTAAAATACCTTGTCCCCAGCACCCTTTTAAGTAGCAAACAACTCGCATTGCTGCATCCCAATACATTTGACGAGGTGTCTGCATGAACTGAGTAAGGATATTGACGCACTTACTGAGTTCCGGACGAGTAAAAGCAATATAGATAAGTCGACCAACAAGATGCCTATACTTCGACAGATTCAAATAGAAAGGACCCTTGTCAGTTTGTAGACTATGATTCTGTTTCAATGATGTATCAAAAGGTTGTGCACCAGTGAGTCCACATTTTGTTATAATGTCAAGACAGTACTTACGCTGGGAGAGATAAATACCATCCGGTCCACGAGCAACCTTAATTTCCAAAAAATATTTCAAAACGCCGAGATCTTTCATGCGAAAATAGGTGTGAAGATAGTTCTTGAATTGAGTAATGACCTCAGAATCATTGCCAATGATCACCAAATTATCAACATATACAAGAATGTGAAGAACTGTATTACCATGAACTCGGGTAAACAGAGAGTAGTCTTTACAAGATTGAAGGAATCCATAACTGAGTAAAGCAGTAGATAGTTTGGAAAACCAACAGCGAGGTGCTTGACACAATCAATATAGGGACTTGTGAAGAAGACATACAAGAGATAGGTCAGAAGGTGCAAAACCTGGGGGAGGCTTCATATAAATTTCTTCCTCAAAATACCCATGTAAGAAAGCATTATGAACATCCATTTGGTGAAGTTCCCAGTTTTTAGCAGCTGCAACTTCAAGAAGAATTTGAATGATGTTCATCTTAACAATTGGAGCAAAAGTTTCATCAAAGTCAACGCCTTCTTTCGAATGATTTCCCATGACCACTAAACGTGCCTTATGGCGCTCAATGGAACCGTCATATTTATATTTGATGCGATAGACCCTTTTAAAGGTAAAAGCTTTCTTGCCTGGAGGGAGATGTTGATAAGAGAATGTGTTACTTTGAGAGAGAGCATCATGTTCTGTTCCCATAGCTCCACGCCATACTTTAAATTTCATGGCATCGCAAAAGTGAATGAGTTTGTCACCGAGTGTAATAGCAGCAAGAAAAGTTGTGTGTTTGTCTGAAAAACCATCAATATAGACAAAATTAGCTATAGGATAAAGACATGTACCAGACGATGCCGATGTGGATAATGTAGAGTTGAGAAAAGGGTTTATATCGAGTTGAGCAGAATAAGTAACATACGGTTTGAGATGAGTAGATGGAATCTTTGATTGCAGACCCGACCGAGTTCTTCTTCAGAAGAGTCTGTACACGGTTGAACATGAATAGGTTGTTGAACACAATCAGATGGTTGAACATGAACAGGTTGTTGAACACAATCATAATATTGAACACAAACAGGCTCTTGAACACGATTATGTTCTTATTAGGATCAAAACCCTCGTTTTCAAAATTAATTATTAAAATGTTTGAATATCGGAGAATAATTTAGCTCAAACCATTTTATCAATAGCTTCGCGAAAAGAATACAAAACGTTAATTTTCGAGAGATTTTTATGATAAACCGATAAAAGTCGCGATTCTTCGAGGAAGATGCAATCAGCTCAGCAGAAAGAGGAGAAGTGATCAAATCGGCATTCTGTCCAGCCAGAAATACCGAGCTGGCTGTCATTCTTTGAAATGTCGAGCTGATCGTCCTATTTTCCGATCGGTTTCACCGAAAAACCGATAAAAGTTGCGATTTTTCGAGTAGGATGCAGTCAGCTAGGCAAAAAGAAGAGAAGTGACCAGCTCGGTATTCTGTCCAACCAGAAATGCTAAGCTGACTGTCATTCCTCAGAATGCCGAGCTGATCGTCCTGTTTTCCAATCGGTTTCTCCGAAAAACCGATGAAAATCGCGATTCTTCGAGTAGGATACAATCAGCTCGGCAGAAAGAGGAGAAGTTACCAGTTCGGCATTCTGTCCAGCCAGAAATGCCGAACTGAGTGTCATTCCTCGAAACACCAAGTTTATCGTCCTATTTTTCGATTGGTTTCTCCGAAATACCGATAAAAGTCGCGATTCTTCAAGGAGGATGCAGTCAGCTCGGCAGAAAGAGGAGAAGTGACCAGCTCGACATTCTGTCCAGCCAGAAATGCCGAGCTGACTGTAATTCCTTAGAATGCCGAGCTGATCGTCCTGTTTTCCGACTGGTTTTACTGAAAAACCGAAAAAGTCACGATTCTTCGAGTAGGATGAAGTCAGCTCGGCAGAAAGAGGAGAAGTGACCAGCCCAGCCAGAAATGCCGAGCTGACTGTCATTCCTCGGAATGCCGAGCTGATCGTCCTTTTTTCCGAAAAGCCGATAAAATTCGCTATTCTTCGAGCTGAAGACAGTCAGCTCGGCTTTAAGGGTTGATCAGCTAAGGATTTTTCTCAATCAGAAATGCCGAGCTGACTGCTTCACTGACAATGTCGAGCTGGTTGCTTCCTCCTGTCCTGCTGACACCAAAACGCCGAGCTGGACGGGAAGCTCGGCATCTTCCCCAAGCTGGGTGGTGCTGAGTAATCAGCTCGGCATTTTCTCTCCTCTAAAATGCCGAACTGGCCTCCTCCTTCCAAAATTCCGAGCTGGTACATTCAGTGAGCTATTGGAGGATTCCCCTCAACATCAAATGCCAAGCTGGATGCACAGTGGGAGGAAGAGTTACCAGCTCGACACTTTCTATCACCAAGGAGTGCCGAGCTGGATGACATCCTGCATCTTGTCTAATCTTGCTTCATTCTTCATTTTTGGAAGCCTCCCGCGAACTTATCGATGTTTTCGTAAAATTTTCAGAATATTGCAACGTTTTGTATTTATCAAAACGATAAAACGTTAAATTTAAGATAAACCAAGAAAAATTTGCTAAACTGGAAAATGAAGGAAGAAATTGGGCCGAGTTGGGTGGAAAGACCTCGAAGATTCTGGAAGATTCTCGAAGATTTAATGGAAAGACGGTGGAAAAAAAAAAGACACAAGTTAGGTGATTTATGGGATCACCACCCCTAAGATGAAAAAGAAGACACACATAAATCATTAGGTGATTTATGCGTCCGTAACTTTCACCTGAAAATAAGAGTAAAACCAAAAAGAAGTTAATTCTCACTTTTGTAGTGTCAATGAACTATAAAATTGACTACTGTAATTTTTTGATTACTCTAACTATGACCAACCTATATAGAAGAATATATTGAACTTAGAAAAAGGATTAAACGACAGAGCTCTAGAGGTTGTAAATTTTAGAGTTTCTATTGAATTACCTTTTCCATAAATTTGTTTCTTACTCCAGTTTTTTCTTTTTTTCTATAACATTTCAGTCCTTTATCCAGTGATTTAAACTACAACTCATACAACAACATAAAAATGAGGGAATTCATCAGTATATGAAATATTGAATAGAATTCAATAAGATGACGATTTAGCAGTAATTTGCTGAGATTTCTCCAACAGTTCCCGCTCTCTGGCAGTGTTTTCTTAGGCATAAGTGTAACCCCTTGACTGTTGTTTCTTTGTGTAATTAGGAAAACTACCGTCCTCAAAGTAGAATAAAATCTTTAATCTTAATTATAACATTAACACGCCAAGCAAATCATGGCAGTTAGGGTAGCCTTAATAAGGGAGAGCTAATAAGTTGTCAAATAAGATTGAATATATAACTGAAAGAAAAAAAATTAAAGGTCAAAATAATTATTCGAAACTCAAAATAGAAATTCAAGAGACAACAATTGCAGATCAAAAATAAAAATTCACCCTGGGAGAATGTGTCGGTAGATTCTTGAGTATCAAACTTGATCAAACTTTATTCTTGAGTATCAAACTTTGTAGGGATCGCCACCCTAACAAGAGGATATCTCCCAATCTAAACGACAACAAAAATAAAAGTATTTCGGATATAAAATTGATGTAATCAAAAGGATGGAAATTGAACACGGATTTGAATAATCAAAAGGAAGAATCATTTACAGGGAGATTCGAGGAAGAAGAAGAAGGTCCATTACGCACCCCGCGAGTCTCTCTCCGGTTCTTAGCTGTTCACTGTTTACGGTTGATGGAGGAAAGAGAGAAGAAGAAGACTTAAACAGCTACATTTTTTTTACCGTTAGCTTTTATAAATGACGGATCGTTTTGGTTTAAATCCAATATTAATACATTTTCATAAAAAGGAAAAAAACCTTTAAAATACCTGACATATATATCATTTGCCAGAATAATACACAAATTATTATGGCTTCCAAAAAATACACAAATTATCTATAATTGTTAATTTAATACTCAAAATCATAAATTTGATAGGTTTAACACCCTGTATGTATAACATATTTCAAAAAATCCTATTTTACCCTTTAAAATCTAATTTTATTTATTAAAAAAAGTTCGTCATCCTCTGAGGCATCTTCTTGCTCGTTCTTCTCCTCATATTCAAACTGTGAAAAGCTGTGATTTTTATCTGTAGAAACATATGGATTTTCTGATTTTAGATTTAATTTGTAACCTGGATTTTTGAGTCAACATTCCTCACGTTCCTCTTCTTCTTTTCTCTGTATTTTTCCAACTCCTTTATTTTCAGTTTTGTTCACTGAATTTTTTCAATAAAGAAAAATAGCTTCAATTAAGCAAAAACTAAAAAAAAAAAATTAAAGAGATAATTTTGATAGGGATGCGGCTGAGGAGCTTGAGATGCGGCGGAGGAGCTTGAGAGTAGAGGACGTCGAAAGTTTCTTTTGATATTTTTTAATAAATAAAATTAGATTTTAAAGGGTAAAATGGGATTTTTTTTTGAAATTTGCTATGTACATAAGGTATTAAACCTATCAAATTTATAATTCTGAGTATTAAATTGACAACAATAAATAATTTGCATATTTTTTTTTAAACCTTAACTGGATTCAGATCCGCGGGTGAGTGTTGAACACACTGTTGTATTTATTGAGACTTATAAGTAGTGCAGATATTTTTTAAATTAAAAGTGTTGATTGATAGTTAAAATGTTATATATATATTATATTAAATATATCTTATAATATATTTATCTATTTCTATATATATATATTTGTTTTTATTATATTAATATTATAATTTATAAAATTTGACAGATCCGTTTATAAAACTAACCTGTTAATTTATTAGTTATCTTAAATGTTTTTATTATCAAAATATGTTAATTAATTATTTAAATATTTTAATAGCAAAAATTATAAAAATCCCTAGCTAAAAAGATAATAGTTATTAACATGTCTCATTATATTATTGAATAATTTATCTATAGACTAATTTTTGATATTTTCATTTTTTCAGTAATGGCATATATATCATTTATTGTCCAAAAATTAAAGTGCTATATAGTATATTCTATTAATTTTTACTTTCTGTTTCTAATATTTTATAATTAAATTTATGTTCACTATGTGAATAATATATATATCAAATTAAAAATACAAAAATATATTTTTATGTTATTTTCTGTAGATATTTACCAAATATATATTTATGTTACTTTCTACGTATATTTACCAAATTTGATTTTATGGTTTATAAAAATAACTGATTTATTATATTATTAAATTATATTTCTCATTTGATTTAATATCTAATATACGTACATATATATTGTTTTATTATTATTATTTTCATTTTTAGTTAACTAAATAAATGGAGTCCATTATTTTAAATTGTTTGGATATATATCTAATTAATATATTTTTATTTATGGTAATTAATCTCTACTTGATCATATGTGATCAAGTGTATGTAACTTATTATACTCTACATAAATGTTTAGTCCAAATTACTCTTAATGAATTTTAAAACTTTCATTAAATTTCAGTAGTATTTCTTGTAAATCACACATGCTTTGGTTTAAATTCAGGGCTTGATTGGTTTACCCGCTATCACTCGCAAACGCAGCTTTTGCGGGTGTTAGCGGTTATCAGCGTTTGACAACAATCACAAAAATGCTTCCTACCGCTTTGTATCGCTATAAATCGCTCAAAATCAAAAGCTGATTTCCGCTATCGTTTGCGGTTGCGGATGGATAATAAAAATTAAAAAAAAATAAAAAAATTATATTTAAAAATAATAAAAAATTAATTTAAAATAATATAAAATATAAAAAAGTAAGTCAGTTAAAAAAAAAATTTAGTAAATTAAAAATTTTTAAATTAACTATTAAAATTATGAAATATATGAATAAATTTGATATTTTCTATCGATTATTCACTAAACATTTATCATAATTTTATATTAATAAAGTTTTAAGATTAAATTCTTTTAATAATTAATTTTATTATAATTATATATATTTTTGATATCTTATATAGTTATATAATATGTTTATATTATTAATTTGTTGTTTAACCGCTATTGTATCCGCTAGTCAACCAGTCATAATTCTTCCGCAAACGCATCAGTTTTTAACCGCTATATCAGTCAGATGAATCGCTTAATAACGTTTAAAACCGCAACCGTCCGTTTTCGCAAACTCCCGCAACCGCAACCACATCCGCGGTTAAAAGCCCTCAATCTTAATACATCTCCGTAAAAATTGAATGGAAAAGCACAAAACTGAAAGACCCATTTTCAAAATAAACGTTCAAATTTCAGTACAGATTTTTTTTTTTTTTTAAGTGAACCGTTTGACCAAATCTTAACCGGACTTTTGACAACCGGTTTAGAAAAAACGTTTTGCAAAATGTGTGTGTGTTGTTTTAGTGGTTTTGATTAAAACTGTGTGTCGTTTTCAAACAAGTAAAACCTAAATTTTTCACTTCTTCCACTGTAAGTCTCAGTCACTTACACCGCAAGCCAGCTACTCTGTTTCTCTCATTCTCTGGGTTTCTCCGTTTCACGACTCTTATCTCATCTCTCAAATCGGCAAAAAATCGACTCTCTCACTCTCTGCAAGTCGGATACGGCCTAGTAGTCGACTCTCTCGACTCTCTGGTGGCTCTGTCTCTCTCACGTTAAGTCTTGTCATGTTTCATTCTCTCCTCCGTTTATATCATTAGTCATTTAGTCTGTTGATCATTATATGTTTCTTTACTCTAAAACAGATTCTGGAAATGGAATGCGAGAAGCAAAGTCGAGCTAATGATTCTGTAAATATCCCAATGAATCCGAGTCCTGGTAGCGAGTCGAGGGGTCAAGTCTACCACAGTCAAGTCCATCTTCATCGTTAATTTTTAGTGAAAAAACATTTTAAACCATTGGTTTGCATTTGCAGGGATATAAACAACATTTTACCAATTGATCCATGGCGTATTGGAGGTCCGGTTATCAAAGGATTTGGTCGTGGCTCTAAAGTACTCGGAATCCCCACAGGTATGTACAATAACCACCATTGAACCATGCTCTCTCTCTCTTCACTTTGTATGGCTTTCTTTTCTTATTCGTTGCATTTGTTTTTACAGCTAATTTGTCGACAAAAAATTATGCAGAGGATCTACTCGAACATTCTTTGGGAGGTGTACTTTAAAATGGTCATGAGCATTGGTTGGAACCCTTACTTCGACAACACGGAGAAAACAATTGTGAGTTCATAAAAAGACAAAAACACTTTTTTACCATCCATAAACTCTGTTTCCGTATGAAACGAAATGAACAAAGTAAGTAAAACGAAATTTGTTTTATAGTATAGAAATCAAAAGAAAAATACGAGAAATATATCTAGCATATAGAAATGTAAGTATGTAACTTCAAAATGAATAGTCCATAACGTACCTCAAAGTCCATAATAGACCCTCTTGTCAAATTTTGCTGTAGCCTTGTGGAATTGTGCCATCAACCCACTCAAGAACACCAACCAGCGCTTGGAGTAAAAGGACTAACCTGAGAATAAAAAATTCTGAAACTCTTACAGCATATTGTCTGAGGTCGTCATCGGCAAGTTTTGCAAGTTGTTTATATTTTCGGCCATCAGAGCCAAAACATTCAACTACCTTTGGAACATTAATACAATTTATTACTCTACACATCCAAAAGACATGGCTTCAGATAAGGTATTCTTTTAAACTAGAAATGTCAAAGGATATTGCTATATTGATTAAGCAGGGACTTCCGTAACAGAATCTGATAAACCTCTGAAAGAAGGGAACGACCCTTCATTGTATTGGTAGCTAAGGTCAAGAGATACCTAAACTCAAACGAAAGCAAAAAATAATACAAGTTTGAAAAAAGGATAAGTTAGATGCAAAGAGAAAAGGCATTAGTATAGTATGGATGATCAATGGCAATCCTTCTGACAAGGGAAACCAGAGCAGACTGCAAGTGGTAAATCGTGGAGATTAGCTAGACCTAGTATGACATTAGGATTTCTATAACAACCCAAGTTACAATGCATTCACCTGAAAGCTGTTAGATCCTGCTTAATTTATCTCCAGAACTGCCCAACCTTAGAAGCAATTTGATAAACAAGTGGTACAAATTTGTAAGACTGAACCTGCAAGAACGTTTAGAGAGGTGAAGATTGGTTAATTAAACAAGAAATTTGGAGAAATAACCCAAAACCAAAGAAAGATTGATACGACCGGTAACTATACAAACACAAACCTGAATAAGAAATGTCGACAAGCAGCAAAAGACCGCAACCCAAAATAGGAAAAGAGAAGACACGTTGGACAGCTAAGATATTGTTCCTTGCTAGGTGTTAAGGACTATTACGAAGCCCAAATTAGTTGTAGAATGAAGAATTCACAGTAGCAGAATATAGATATGCATAGTCACTAGATGCTGTAACCTAACAATTAAAGCTATTTGACTCCAAAACCAATTTAAACACTTCCTCCCCGGTTCTAAATGATGGAACCTAGCTAGACACTTATTCACATCTTACACTATACGTAAACCCAAATACTTAAGTAACATACCAGTCGGACATCATACTTGTAACCAACTTCCAGACAAAATGTCAATACCCCTCCGACGCAAGTTTCAAAAAGTTATCACCCACCGGCCAGATTGTGATGCGGAATAAAGAACACCTGCAGTTTTTCTGCGTCCTCTTTATCCATAGTTAGTTGCTTCTGCAAATCTTGTATCCTCAGTGAATAGCCAGATTGTTCCCCCCTAGTACAACAAAATACCAAATCTGACATAAAATGAGAAACTAGTCTAGACCAGCAATCATACTTGTGCTTTGCAAACTACTTGCCTTCTTTGAAGGCATAACCCGTTTAGTACCTCCAGCTCCTTTGTCTGTAAAACTAAGCACGCTAGTCAGTTTCCCTCACAACAGAAGAAGAACTGAAATGTTTAGAGTTAAAACTGTTTAGAAATGTAACCAATTACAGCGGGCATATTAGTGTTTATGACTCATTTGCCTCATTCGAAACAGTTTCAGAGTTTTTTCAATTCTCATAAATTTGAATAAGGGAAAAGTCTGAGTAGAAATATGTAAATTCAGGAGAAAAAGGAGGATACTGAAATTCCATAAAACATGCAAGCTTAGTCACGGTTTGTCGTCCATCCCTGAACTCATGCAGAGACGCAGCTGCATGAGAAAACCTTAATCCCTGAAATAACAAGATTATGTCTTGACCCACGACAATTTATTACAGCCATATACCTTGCAAAGTAACGAAGCAGACTGCAAAAGATGTTGCATGGTACTGTAGTTCATAATAGTTTGGCAAAAAAAAAAAAAAAACTGTAGTTCATAATTTAATTAAGATCGCCTCAGAAAATATAATTATCTCACTTAGCTTCCAGGTAGTTTGCGCATATATACATATATATGTGTGCACAATTACCTTGTTAAATTAAAAAGCATAAATTTTTTTTTGATTCATTGCACTGGCAGGACAAAAAGGTACGCAACTTTGAAGGTACAGTCAACGCCTACTGTAATATCTTCACCAAGAGAAGATTCTGAATTAACAGTTAGCAAATATACGAGTTGAGATGAACTTCGGAGTCTGCTTCAGCATCGATGCAAAAAACTAAAAAAGAAAAGCAGATAGAGAAAAGTAAATACATACCTGGAGTTGGACACCTAATCACTAGCAATTTCTTTGGCCGGGTTGCTTTTGAACGTAACCCCAAACCAGCCTAAGAGACCAAATTCATAAACTTTACACCATTGCACCAAATTGGACAAAGACCTGCACGTTAATTGGGCAATGAATCAAGAAGATCATGGAAAACAACCAAATAGTCGACTTAAACAAGAGGAGGTGCTTATCTGTCAATTTTCTCCTTTCAAAAATAAATCACGGGTTGTTCTGAGCTTAGAAGAATCCGAAAGGATAAAGTTTGAAGTGACTATATTGAGACAGTTACGCTTATTCTTTATTTGTGTGGTAAGCACGCTATCCAAGATAATAACCTTCAAGTAAAGAAACGTTTGCGGAGATGTTAACATAAAATCATGTATATATTCACAGCAAATTTTAAATTAACAACTGAATTCCATATGAAATCAGTTACCTTCCGCATATTAGTCAAGCATGAGAGCTGGCATAGATGATAGAGTATATTTTCCAGACCTGCGAACCATATGTTTCTGTAAAGTCACCACAAAACCTTGAAATATTGATATGGGAAAAAAAAAAAAAAAACTATACAGAACATCCTACGAAGGTAACTGAAGTACGCAACTTCCAGTTCCACGTAGAAACGAGGATGCCAAGAACAGCTATTCCACCAGCACTTGAAAGACAAACAATATCTGCTTTCTAAATTAACTTATCAAACTAAATTCGACACTTAAGTCATGAGCACAACCAAGGAACCTGAAACAAACTAAAAGAAGTGAGAGAAAAAAAATGTAACCCCTTGACAGCTGTTTCTTCGTGTAAGTAGAAAAACCACCATCCACAAAGAAGAATATAATCCTTAATCTTAATTCTAAAGTTAACACCCCAAGCAAATCATGGCACTTAGGATAGCATTAATGCATATCACAAGATAAGTCTACTCATTAAAGATAGAATGATACCTCCAAGAAAGGAATCTCGGTGGAAGATAACATGATCTTCTGTCACACTGTTGTAGCGGAACAGGAAAGAAACACAAAATTGGATAGTGATAAAATTCCAAAAACAATGTAATCATTAAAAATGCAGAGGGCTTAACCTTCAGCAGGTGATTCCTTGGAGAGTAAGCTTTGCATATCCATGAGAAAGATGGACAAATCAACTCAATGATTCCTTACACTGGTAGGACAAAAGGAAAGGCAACTTTATAGGTGGAACGTCTCTAAGATCTTCATTAAGAGAAAATTCTGAATTAACAATTAGCTAGTGTAGGAAATTGACGAGTTAACCATAAATCTCGGAGTCTGCTGCAGCATTGATGGAACAAGCTTTGAGACCAAAACCTTAAGAAAAAAAGAAGCAGATAGAGAAAAGGAAACAAGCTTTTTAATAAAGTAATAAAAAGGCAGCAGATAGAGAGAAGTAACACATACCTGGAGTTTGTCATCTGGTACACTAACAATTTCTTCGGCTGTGTTGGTTTTGAACGAATCCAGCAAACAGGAAGCTATACTACAACACTGGTCTTGTAATGAGGGAGAACTGATAAGTTGTGCAACAAGATTGAATATATAACTGAAAGAGAGCACAATTAAAGGTCAAAGTAATTCTTCAAAGCTCAAAAATAGAGATTCACCCTTCATGTTTATTAGCCGAACAACACTAGCTAAAAATCATACATCATAGACTCTAGCTCTTTAAAAATCAACTAAAGATACCGTCAAAATATAACAAAGAATAAAACACTAGCTAGAAGAAAGACTATGCAAAAGCCACTGATCGGAGAAGATATTATGATAAACAGTGTCTAACATTAAAAAAAAAAAGAGTTTAACACAATAGCAAAGCCGAATCAAGTAACAGCTATATTTTCTAACATCTAACATCTGGAACATAGTTTTTACTCGAGTAAAAAAAATCCCAAATGGTACTTTCCTGTTTTTGGAATTTGAATCAAATAAAATTGAATGATC
>OVBI01002091.1:0-24441 GCA_900406495.1 Sisymbrium altissimum | reverse complement strand
AGAACGAGGGCCAAACTCTGTGTAGATATGGTGCTATATGATACTTCTCAGAGGGAAATAGATCGTCAGCCCCTTTTTTTTCATTAAACAATAAACTCTCAAGTCTCAACCCATAATTAGTGGAAAACAATAAACAAGTTTATAGAAAATAATAATATATTTTTAAAAATCTTTTTCCAGATGTAAGTACATATCTGTCTCTCTCACATCAAAATAATAAGGCAAATACATTTATTTGAAATTCATTGACTGCGTGTTAGCTCCCTTTACGTGTTTTCTTTCTCCCATTTCTCTCTCCTCTGTCACGAAAGAAAATGAACATGAAGATTTGATTTTCTCTTTGACGATTTTTTTCCCGAGAAAATTTAAACCTAGAAGAGAAGACTAAAGCTCCTGTTTGAACTCTCTCCCCCATCTTCAATTCGTTAAGTCGCCGTCTTTTTTTAACTCCTTTGATGTCTTGTTTGCTTCTAGTATATCCCTAATTGTCTGAAGAAATATTTTATAATTCGATATCATTAAAACTTTGTACTTAAGTGGTCTTCTGTGTGTCTTTTCTTAAGTTTGTTAATAGTTTAAGATTTGTTCACATGCATTGAATATATATTTTTCTTCATTTCAGAGAGTTTCTGAGATTTGATCTGATGGCTTGAAACAGATTCACTAGTTATATGAGAGATTCGACGATACCCTGATGTCTGATTTCGTCAAAACGACGGTGGATCCGCTTTTGAAAGATTTGGATGGGAAGAAAGAGAATTTCCGGAGGAACGTGGTGTCTATGGCAGCTGAGTTGAAACAAGTGAGAGGCCGTTTGGTTTCTCAAGAACAATACTTTGTTAAAGAAAGCCTTTGTAGAAAAGTAAGTCCCTTTTTTTTTTCAATTTCCTAAATGTTCATTCTTTTATTCTCTGATTGATTCTTCCTTTTTGGTTGCTGCTTTGGTTTGTGACTTTGTGGGGTCAATTTTGTGTTTTATTTGTTTGTATCAGAGGAGAAATGATTTTTTTCTTTTTTGTTTCCTTTGTTTCTTCTTGTGGTTTTTGTTTTCTCCAGGAAGCAGAGACAAAAGCTAAGAATATGGAAATGGAGATCTGTAAACTGCAGAAGAAATTGGAAGATAGGAATTGTCAGCTTGAAGCTTCTACATCTGCTGCTACAAAGGTTTAATTTTTTACAGACCCTTTTGGCTTTTGCTCTATAATATATAAAGCTTAAGACTCCAAGTTTGATATTATAATCTGAAAAGTTTGGGTCTTTGAGAAGTGTTGTTATATACTTATATGGTTACTGAAAAAAGTATATTTGGTTTCAACTTTCTGGGCTAATCATTATACCTTTGGTATATATTGCATCGATGGCCCTTTAGATCTAGAGTAAAAGTAGATGAAGCTGAGTGCGGAAAGTTGACTGTGTTCTATCTCAAATTTAATTATATAATAAATGTCAAGTGAAGCTTGACCTATTCAAAAAGATTTCTTTGAATGATTTTTAGAATCTTAACTGAGTCAAGGGAATAAGCTGATCTTTAGATAAAATGGGTCTCTAGCTTTGGCCTGAAATGTTACATTCTTGTGATGAAATGAACTAATTGGTTCTTATGCGCAAATAAACTATGATACTTATGTTTAAGTTTCAGTTACTGACCAAAAGGGTTCACTCAATGCAACTCCAGAACTGTTACTTTCTTGACCACTCAATGCATTAATTAGAAGTCCTGATCGGTTATTGATTGGTTTGCATGTAACAAAACATAACTTTAATCACTCAGCCAACATAATCTTGGAATCATTGAAGTATTGGGGAAAGAGTTATTCATTTCTAAGAATTTCTCTTATGCGTTTTAATTTTTGTCTTTTTGAGAAAACAGTTTCTTGAAGAGGTGGACGATCTAAGATCGCAGCTAGCTTTAACAAAGGAAACTGCAGAAACAAGCGCTGCTTCTGCTCAATCCGCAGAACTTCAATGCTCAATGCTTGCAGAACAACTCGACGACAAAACACGTTCTCTAAGAGAACACGAAGACCGTGTGACTCAGCTCGGCCACCAGCTTGATAATCTTCAGAGAGATCTAAGGGCAAGAGAGTGTTCTCAGACGCAGCTGAGAGATGAAGTTATGAGAATCGAACGTGAGATAACCGAAGCTGTTGCGAAGTCAGGGAAAGACACAGAATGTGAGCTTCGGAAACTTCTGGAAGAGGTTTCTCCAAAGAACTTTGAGAGGATGAATAGGCTATTGGGGGTAAAAGACGAAGAGATTGCAAAACTAAAAGATGAGTTAAGGTTAATGTCAGCTCACTGGAAACTCAAGACAAAGGAACTTGAATCCCAGGTGCAGCATCCACATATCTATGTCTTTATTTTATTCTTGTGATCTGTTATTGTCGGAAAGCTTCAGTCTTTGACTTAAAAATGACCATTTTTCGCCTGTGGAAAAATCAGTTGGAAAAACAGAGAAGAACAGATCAAGAGTTGAAGAAGAAGGTGCTGAAACTGGAGTTTTGTCTGCAAGAAGCTCGCAGCCAGACAAGAAAGCTGCAGAGGGTAAAATCCAAAATCGTGGCTTTCAGTTTGTTTAGTTTTCTTGACTTACACGTGAAAACCAAAATGACTTGTTGTATGATTGATGAATGGAAATGCAGATGGGGGAGAAGAGAGACAAGGCGATCAAGGAGCTAAGAGACCAGATTACAGGAAAACAGTTGAATGAATCGGTGTCTGGGGAGAAACCGAACTTTTGGGATACTTCAGGGTTCAAGATCGTCGTGTCAATGTCGATGTTGATATTAGTGATCGTCTCCAAAAGATGAGTTCTTGTGTTTATTTGATCTTGAACTCTTTTTTATTTGTGTGTAAATGTAGTACTGTAGTTGGAGATAGTAGTAGTTAGTAGATAATGGTGCATATACTTTTTTGAGGTACACGAAGAGAAATTTTGCAACCCCTCTGCTTTCTTCATAGTCAAATATACCATTTCTACGTTACCATCATCTCTTCAGCACTCTAGCCTCTAGCTTGGGCATTGGGCAATGCCTCACAATAATACAATCCGAATGCAAGGCTGAACGTGTATCTTTTGCTTATGTAAAAAAACACTTGTTGCAAGGACTAGTGATTTAAGTTCAAACACAAAACATGTAACAAGAAATCTTTTGATCACGAAAACATTTGCTTCAAATACAACTTTACAAGACAAACATTCCTAACCGCGTTTAAACATGAAAACTGTTCCACTTCATCAGCTAATTACCATATGTTATTTCTCGGCCCATAGTACAGCCCAATTTATCGGCCCAATAACGTGAGCCGCCTTAAGACCGGAATTCATGAAGTAAGCTTAAATTTAGTTTTCGCAAACTGACTTTTTTGGGGGAGAAATTGATTACGTTGCAGAAACCCTAATCCCATTTTCTTGGGGGGAGAAAGTGATTTTAACCAATTTTATCGAATTTTCGGAATTCTCAATTTCACTGCTAGCTTCGTAAGATGGCTATGGATCAAGTAATCGCCGTTAACGATGCGGTTCACAAGATACAGCTCGCTATGCTCGACGGCATCACTGATCAGAAACAGCTCTTCGCGGCGGGGACCTTGATGTCTCGATTAGACTACGATGACGTCGTCACAGAACGAACCATCGCTAAGCTCTGCGGTTACCCTCTCTGCCGAGCGTCCTTACCTTCCGATGTTTCCAGAAGGGGGAAATATCGGATATCGCTGAAGGAGCACAAGGTGTACGATGTACAGGAGACCAGAAAGTTCTGCTCGTCGGCTTGTCTTATTAACAGCCGAGCGTTCTCGAAGACTTTGCAGGACGCTCGTACGGACTTTGAGACGGTGAAGCTTAATAAGATTATGTGTTTGTTTGATGATCAGAAGGCGAAAGATTCTTTGGATGTGAAAGAGGATTTAGGTTTGTCTAAGCTCACGATTCGTGAGAACACTGATGTGAGAGGCGGAGTGTTGCCTCTGGACCAGTGGATGGGTCCTTCTAGTGCTGTTGAAGGTTATGTTCCTTTGGATCGAAGCAATTGCGAATTTAAAGATGGTAAGTTTGATGATGAAAGCATATTTCTTTAGTTAGCCAAAAGTTTGCCGAACAGAAAAAAAAACAGTGATGTTATCTGTTTGGTTTCTTTACCAGGTTTCTATGTAGTTTGGTCTCTGTCTCTATGCTGCTTATGATATATATGAGCTTGGTTTTGACAGATTCCAAGGCTACTCAAAAGAAGAACGTGGAAGCTCCTTTTAGCGAGATGGATTTCACTAGTACTATTATTATTCCACAACAGACCAAACAACCTTCTCCTATAGGGGAATCTGAGGAAGGCCAAGGGAAAAAAGTTCCGAAAGAACAAGCTGCAGTTCCTCCCACACAGAAAAAATCGAGTAAGCACTAAGGAGGTGTTTATGAGTAGTAGGCCTTACCACCAAGATATCTCTAAGAAATGTAGCTGTATATGTTACTTATTCTTGCTTGAAGGTATTTTGTTTGGCTGGTATCATCAATGGTTTTATTTATTCCTTAGGGGGGCTGAGATCTTTTGATGGTTATTAGGCCATTTCTTCTGATGTGTGAGGCAATTACTTGCTCTCTGTTTATCTATCTGTATGGTTTTGAAGTCTACTGTGCATGTGCAGGGTTTCGTCGTCAAATAGAAAGTAAGAGGGAGAATTCCGTGTTTGATGAGAAAAGTTCTCTAACAGGATCCTCTTCTGCGTTTAAGAAGAAGGATTTGAAGCTTCCAACACAAGCCAAGCAAGCTTCTCATGTAGGGGAATCAGGCAAAGGGAAAACAGTTATGACAGATTCCGGTCAAACTGCACTTCTTCCCAGAAAGAAACCAAGTAAGCACTCAGAAATCTATAGAGATAGTTAGTTAGTCAGGCCTTACTTTCAAGATATCTCCTAGAAATGTCTGTGTATCACGAATGAGTTTCTTTACTTCTTGGGTGCCTGAGATGTTCTGATACTTGTTAGGCCATTTCCTTGTCTGTGTGAGACTCTGTTTATCTGTCTGATATGGAATTTTGCTGTGCGTATGTAGTTTATTCCAAGGATCGTGAAATGGAGAAGGACATTAAGAATTGTATGCTTGATGAGATGGGTTTAATGAGTTCTGCTATAATGAGCGATGGATACGGTGTAGAATATAGTGTGTCTAAGCAGCCACCATGTTCAATGGAAGATCCTCTAAGTTTCCACCTAGAAGGTTCTCAGACGTTAGACAGGAAAAATGCTCCACTTGGATCATCCTCTGGTTCCAATGCGAAAGGCTTGGGGAAAAAACCAGAAAAATTGGGAAAGAAGGTTATTTCTATTGAATGCCATGCTGATTCTTGTGAAGATGGTGGCGAAACCCTCACAGCTGAATCTTCCGAGGGACTTAAAGCTCATCAGGATATGTGTTCATCAAGTGAAACCGCCACTAAATCATGCCTTAAAAATTCTGGCTCTAAGAAGCTTAGTCGTTCAGTTACTTGGGCCGATCAGAATGATGGCCGCGGCGATCTTTGTGAAATTAGAAGCAATGATAAAGAGGATGTCAATAGTGTATCACGCCTTGCATTAGCAGAAGCCTGCGCTACGGCATTGACCCAGGCTGCCGAAGCTGTTTCTTCAGGAGATTTAGATGCAAGCGACGCCGGTAAGTCCATAGGAAGGGTTAGTTATGCTATGATACGCTTTGGGTGTCCATA
The DNA here is from genome assembly GCA_900406495.1 of Sisymbrium altissimum. Lineage (NCBI taxonomy): Eukaryota > Viridiplantae > Streptophyta > Magnoliopsida > Brassicales > Brassicaceae > Sisymbrium > Sisymbrium altissimum. The sequence goes on along the minus strand of OVBI01002091.1, from coordinate 18,741 downwards.
CGCTATGGACTTCCATAAGTTTCTGAATTATGCGCTTTGTCATGTTTTCATATAGCTGCGCAAGCTGGAATCGTTTTGTTGCCAAGTACCCATCAACGCGATGAAGAGGTTTCTGATGAGCAAATCGGGGAGGAAATGACTGAAGAGGAAGCAACTCTTCTGAAGTGGCCAAATAAGCCTGGGATGCCAGAGAAAGATTTGTTTGACCGTGATCATTCTTGGTTTGATGGACCTCCAGAGGGCTTCACTCTAACCGTAAGTCTCTTGTAAGCATTTATAGAAACTCAACCATTAGGACTGCATGGAACTAACGTCACTGGTCCACCATCTTCCTCAGTTATCAACTTTTGCTATGATGTGGGATTCACTGTTTGGCTGGGTATCATCGTCTTCTCTGGCATACATATATGGGAAGGATGAATCTGCTCATGAGGAGTTCTTATTAGTTAACGGGAAGGCGTACCCTCGGAGAATTTTTGTGGGAGACGGGCTTTCGTCAGAGATCAAGGAGACAATTGCTGGGTGTCTTGCAAGAGCTTTACCTAGAGTCGCCACTGATCTCAGGCTGTCAATACCGATTTCCGAGTTGGAAAAGGGATTGGTAACTCTCCAAACTTGTTTTCATCGGATTTGTCTGTTATCGGTGTAACTAGGAAAACAAATAGACCGGTTCTAGCGAAAGTAGTGATTTATTTCAATCCATCTTTGTCATGTACGAAGTACTCCTGATAGGAAATTTTAGTATATGTGAAATCGTATTTGAAAATTTCAAGCTCTTTGATCAAGTTCTACATAATAATCTCATCTCAAACTTATGCTGCGAAGTTACATATAGTTCTCAGCAATGTGGTTGTGATCTGTTGTTGAGAACAGGGAAGCTTGTTGGAGACAATGTCGTTGACAGGGGCAGTTCCTTCGTTTAGAGTGGAACAATGGCGAGTGATTGTTCTTCTGTTCCTGGATGCGTTGTCTGTATCCCGTGTTCCTCGGATTGCACCTTATATTTATGACAGAAACAAGGTTCGTCGCAGTTCACTTAAACATAATAAGGTGAAATCCAATAAGTTGATATTTGATCTGTGGATTGTGTTTGGTGGAAAAAAACCAGGTTTTGGAAGGAAGTGGAATTGAAAATGAAGAGTATGAGACAATGAAGGATATTCTGTTACCACTTGGCCGTGTTCCTCAGTTGGCTACTCGAAGCGGGGCATAACTGGTAGAAGAAGAAAGCAACTCTGGAAATATTTAAGAAAAATCATTGAGAAAAGCCTTTGTTTTTGACTGATGAAGTGATGGATATTAATCAAAATATAAATGTGCGAAAAATCGGAAGTCAGGCTTGGCTTTCTGTTTACTTGGAACAAAGATTTCAATATGATTTGATAAAAGTGGGTCAGAGATGTTGTGTTTCTTCCTTCTGTATATTGTGTTATAACTGAAAACTGTTCAAAATCGTGATTAGTGAGTTTCAAGTTGAATTGAAATGTCAAATCTTCTTGACTCGGACTTGTTTTAGTCTAAGATCTTTTTTCTCGACGGTGATGCTTCATGAATTTTCCTATGCATGTGAGAAGAAAAATATGTTTGACGAAGTAAATTTACTTGCTTCTTTTCTGCCATTCATTTGCCAAGGGAAGTTTTGTTATTATATGTTTTCTGAGCTGAAAATAAACTTCATTAACACATCCCACTAATCCCTTTGTTTATTGTAAGAAAAAAAAAACTATTTTCACAATAAATTCAGATCCCCTTGTGTTTCTAAATGAATGTCCTTGGGAATTATTAAAGGGAAGAATTGTCCAAATTTTAATTTGGTTTGCCAACTTTATTTAATGATGTAGGGATAAAATCCAATAATTGGGTGAATTATTGAGATAGCTTACTAGATAGGGTTTCTCACCTTATAAAAAAAGTGGTCGTTGATTAATTCGATTTTCTTTCTCTTTTTCCTTTTTTTGCCTCTCCGACACGTTTGACCCAACGGCCCATTTTCAGCCTGTGGTCTCCTCTTGGTATATTCTTCTATGATTGTATCCATATGTAATGTCTATGGATACAAGAATAATTATTTTAATTTAATCAGACTAATATAGATTTATACTGTATTGAGTATTTACCCTGCTAACTAAATTCAAACAAACATAAGAAAATGGGTTTCTATGTGTGTTTCCATCATCCTTATCCCTCTTTTGTCGTGTCTGTTGGGGAGAGGAAAAAAAAGTTTGAATGGTCAAAACTCAAAAAGAGCAAAAACCAAAACCAATGTAACTTTTTAAAATCTTCTTACTAACTTCAAAGTCTCCATATAATTTTTTTTCCTACTTGTAGACAGACTATCCATTTGCCTATTTGATTATTTTTTTTATTGTATAGTCCAATGTTGTAATAGATAAAGAATTTATTTAATTTGTAACAATATATAACTGTATCCCAACGCATTATAGCAGACGTCTCACGAGAAGCCAGCTTTAGAGAGAGAGAACGAAAGAAACCCACAAAATAAAATAAAATAAAAATTCATAATTCGTCTCACCGAAAAAAATTTAATAAAGTTAAAAAGGGAGAAGAAGAGAGGATGATTCATCATCATCATCAAACCCACAATCTCTCTTCTTAATCGTACGGATCTCTTCATATCCTAACTCATTCTCTTCATCTTCATCTTCATCTTCATCGATCTGTTCTTTTACGTTTTTCATTGGTATGTTTAGATATCTCTTCCTTCAAATTTACTTCCTTTTTCTTCTGTGATGCTCACGTTTCTCATCTCGAATTCTGGGTCTCTGTTTCTTTCTGGAACTACCAAAAATTTTCGAGGTTTTATATAGCTTCAGATCTGCTTCTATGCAGTTGAATTTTAGGTGGTCTTTGTGTAGATCTTCTTACTTGCTCTTTTTAAAACTGCAAACTTTCAAAAGCTTTCCTATTTGGCTTCTCTTGTTGTTGTTGTTGTTGTTGTTATGTCCTGCGTTTTCTGGTATTTGGTGTTTGTAAATAAAGAAGCAAACTTTATTTTCATTTTTATTGAAGTTTTGTGAATAAAGAAGCAAACTTTTATACATTACTTCGATTGAACTCATGTAACTAACTTTTGCTTCTGTGTTGTTATATTGCTGCAGCCTCGAGAGCTTGAAGAGTAACAGATAAGAGAAGGTCCAGAAGGAAACTTGTTTTGTAGCCTGAAAAAAATGGCATCCGTGGGCGTAGCTCCTATTGCTGGAGCAAGAGACTCTACTGCACACGCTGCTGGTGTTGATAAATTGCCTGAAGAGATGAATGACATGAAAATTCGAGACGATAAAGTAAGGTTTTGGTGCCTACTAGTTTCTGTTTACTAGTTTTTGGTATGTTTATTGAAAACTAAAGTCGATTTTGATTGTTAGGAATTGGAAGCGACAGTGGTTGATGGAAATAGTACAGAGACTGGCCACATAATAGTGACTACTATCGGTGGAAGAAACGGCCAACCAAAACAGGTTTTTGCTTCTTCTTTGTTTCAACTTAATTATGAAAAAAGTTGTCTTTTTTAATCTCTTAGGTTAGTTAGTTCATTAGATTGTTCTGTTTGGTTTTGATTTCGTAATGTGAATGCAGACGATCAGCTACATGGCTGAACGTGTTGTTGGACATGGATCTTTTGGCGTTGTGTTCCAAGTGAGTTCTCTCTCTCTCTCTCTCTACATTATGTAATAAGTATATGATAATTTATTAAACAATCGACTGAGTTGGATTCTTTTCTTATATGATTCAGGCGAAATGCCTAGAGACAGGAGAAACTGTTGCAATAAAGAAAGTTCTACAAGATCGGAGGTACAAGAACCGTGAGCTTCAAACCATGAGGCTACTTGACCATCCGAATGTTGTGTCTCTCAAACATTGCTTCTTCTCAACCACCGAAAAAGACGAGCTTTACCTCAATCTGGTTCTTGAATACGTCCCAGAAACAGTTCATCGTGTTATCAAACACTACAACAAACTCAACCAGAGAATGCCTCTTATATACGTCAAGCTTTACACATATCAGGTATCAATTATTGCATTTGTTATTGATTTTAGAGAATTTTTTTTGTGGATTACTTATCGGTTTCTTCTATGTTTGGCAGATTTTTAGGGCCTTATCTTACATTCACCGTTGTATTGGTGTGTGTCATCGTGACATCAAACCTCAAAACTTGTTGGTATGTAAAATTCACCGTAAGCCTCGCTATTCCTGAATTACTTGTCAATTCTGTTTTGACACTTTTATTTCTTTTTTTTTTCGTTTTTGATGGTACAGGTAAATCCACACACTCATCAAGTAAAATTATGTGATTTTGGAAGTGCAAAAGTATTGGTGCGTTCGATAATTCTCTTCTCTGTACATTCTTCTTGGAAAAAAGAAAGATTTGAATATTTAGTAATCATTGCAACTCCTGCAAACAGGTAAAAGGGGAACCAAACATCTCCTACATTTGCTCGAGGTATTACCGAGCACCGGAACTTATTTTTGGAGCGACCGAGTATACAACAGCCATTGATGTCTGGTCTGCGGGATGTGTTCTTGCTGAGCTCTTGCTTGGACAGGTAATGCAAGAAAATTTAATTCGAACATTTCTGTTCTACTCAAACTGGAGTTTTGAGATATTGACAAAATCTGTACTCTGCTCATGGCAGCCATTATTCCCTGGTGAGAGCGGTGTTGATCAACTTGTAGAAATTATTAAGGTATAAGCTTTGCACTTATTCACTTTAATAACAACTTCTTGTTTTCAATAGTTTTGATATCAGATTTGATGTAATGTTTTTCGTTGCGTAGGTTTTGGGAACACCTACTAGGGAAGAAATCAAGTGCATGAACCCTAATTACACGGAATTCAAATTCCCTCAGATTAAAGCTCATCCATGGCACAAGGTATGATTAAACGTTATATACATCAAGTCAACAACATGTTCACCGTCTTCTTCAGTCGCAGTTTGACAGATCATCTCATCATTATATATTCACAGATTTTCCACAAACGCATGCCTCCGGAGGCTGTTGATTTGGTCTCAAGGCTTCTTCAATACTCTCCCAATCTACGATCTGCCGCTGTGAGTGTTACAAGTCGACATTCTTCTGTGAATCTTTTGTTATAGTCCTCTCATTGCCCTTTATATCTGACATGCATTTGCTTGAATGGTCACAGCTTGACACATTGGTCCACCCATTCTTTGATGAGCTAAGAGATCCAAATGCGCGTCTGCCTAATGGACGTTTCCTTCCACCACTTTTCAACTTCAAGCCTCACGGTAAAGACATCTTCATTTCCTAATTCATCAGCTCTAAATTTACCTACAAGATCGATCATCCCAAGTTCTTCTTAACCGATAAAATCCATCTAAAAATCCTCTTTGTTATTCGTTGTGAAACAGAGCTGAAAGGTGTGGCAGTGGAGATTGTAGCTAAGTTAGTACCTGAGCATGCGAGGAAGCAGTGTCCTTGGCTCGGTTTGTGATTTCCTTAAAAACCTTAAATGTAGTAGCACAAACACGACACTCATATAATATGCCTCTCCCTCTCTCTCTCACGCTCTCTCTCTCTGTATCCACAATCTGATTATGTACCTTCTGTTTGTTGTATGAGTAGAGAAAAAAGAAGAAGTTATTATGACTGTGGTTGGTTTATATTGTACAAGCCATCCACTACTTTAATCAATAGTTTGGTACTTCTGCTTTTGTGACTCTTTCTTCCTCAACACAACTCTCGTTTGATCGTCATCATCGAACTGGCTCAATGTAGAAAATTGCTGAAAAAAAATTCCAAACCGAACTAAACCGGAAAAACTATACCTAAGAGAAGATTTAAGGAGCCTCACGTGCCAATAGATGCGCGTGTAAGTCACTTACTAAACTTACACTAGTTAGAAAAAGCGACACTTTTGTTTTTGGTTGATACAATAGAGTCGTCCGTCGATCACCGGCGGAGAAGATGCCGTCGGGGAAATATTACTGCGACTACTGCGAAAAGGAGTTTCAGGACACTCAAGTCGCTAGAAAACGACATCTTCAGAGCAAACCTCATCTTCGAGCTAAGTCCCTTTGGTACAGCTCTGCTACCTCAGGTCTCTCTCTCTCTCTCTTCTCTCTGATTCGCTTCTGTTTCTTATGGAATGATTTTAAAGACATCTCCTTTTGATGCTAAAGATGTTAATACACAAGTCTCCAACTTTGTGCCGAGGGGTCTCTGCAATCGATTCATAACCTCGGTACGTCTTCAATCGATTTGATTGATATTTTTAACCAAATTAGTTCGTTTCTTCGTCTCTGTTTATCTTCGTAGCAGTCTCTTGGATGTAAAAGTCCTCTTCTTTCTGGCTGAATCAGAAATTGTTAACCCAAAGTTGACATTTTTCCTTCGTTTGTTGTGGGTTTTTGTACTAATTTGATTCTGGCTTTTATGTATATCATATCTTTGTGTGTTCCTGTCCTTTTTGTCTGTTTAAGATAAATATCAAATCTTGAAACCCGTTTGTCTATGTGTTGCAGAACTTTTGCCCATTCGGAGATTCTTGCAGATACTTGCACCCTAACAACAATCCAGGAAACACCGGTACATATCTATCTGTAGCTCAATACTTGAATAACGGATTTTGGCTTGTTGCTCCACATCTCTGTGATTTGGTCTCCAGCAATTCTAGATGCTGTCTTTTGTTGCTCAAAAACATGATCTCTTTTTGAATTTATCAAATGCAGGATTCAACAACTATAATAATACACAAGCTCTTGCTGGTCTGCCTAATCAACACATCCAAGGAAGTAGTCTAAACCGTATGCTTGCTTTCTTTCTTTCTTTTGTCATTCAACTTTATTCATAATAACTAGTCCGACAACTTATAGAAGAAATCTTGATGTTGGAATAAAAAAAACAGGTGACTTCGTAAGCGGGAGGCAAGGAACAGGTTGGTTCGATCTTCCGCCATCTCTGAGACCGCCTCCCGAGCAAGGCTATCCTCAACTTCCTTCTATAGACTGGGGATAGAACTTTCTTTCTTTCTCTGCATTATGCTCATATTCAACGTTGATCTTACACACTCACTATCTTTACATTTTACGCGATTCTGATAGTAAATTAGCCATATATTTTCATTTGCTCATCAAATATCTTGCGGTGAGCGTCTCCGTCTTTGTAAGCCATAAAACTGCGCCTTCTCGGTCTGATATTCTCCCCATGGACCATACCAAGTATACGACACAGTAGGTGGTGCATTTAGTCCTAAACCTTAAAATGCAGAGAAGAGTAAGCAGTTTGCAAAGTGCGATCAAACTTGACGACGCCTAAAAGAAAATTATTTTGATTGCTCACTTGGATTTTGAAGTCAATAAGAGAAGCTAAACAATTGAGAGTTTTTTTCAAAGTTTAAAATTGAGTCCACCAACATACAATACTAAGCTATTGACACTTACAAAATACATCAAATAAAAGAATCATCGGGGAAGTTGCAGAAAGGTTAAAAATAAAACAGCTACATATTGTAAAACATCCTAATTCACTCAAAAAGGTTTCATTTAATTTCGTCCTAATTTACTTTTTTTCTTTAGTCTAAAAATTCTTCCTTTTTGTTACTGTTAAAAATAAAATGTTACTAGTATTGAAGTTGTTTTTGGTTATCGGAGTTTGGTTTAAAAGACTGATTCCCAAAAGCTGTGCCACATCAGAGTTACGAATTGCTGAGTTGTATTCATATATTTGGGACCCACAGTTTGGTAGGTTTGGGGTCAAAGACTTTCAAAGTCAAAAGGTTCAGAGTACTAAAACAGTTTAAAACGTTGCGAACATGCACCTGAGTTTGGGATTCATTTCAATAAAAGAACAGGTATTCTCGAAATTAAAACATTTTTCTTTTGGTTGCCATAAATATCTTCGAAGATTTTTAAGAGGCACGATTATAGCAATCTTTTGAAAAAAGGTCTCCGTTTCAAATTTTTGCTACTTGCTATACTATAAACGTTTTACAGAGGTCCCGTTTTAAACGTTGACAAATGAAATCTAATCTGACCGAAAAAAAACAAAAGTTTACAAATGAATTGCACCATCAGATCAACGTTTACCATTTAGAAGTTTTGTGTGAGCCTAAATTGTGAAACGCTGCAAATTTAGATGAGCTGCTTAACCAATAATTTTTTTTTTTTTTTATTTCGAATCATTATAAACGTAACAAATTAGGGAATTTTCTAAAAGACCGTGACATCGATCCACGAACCAACAAACAACAGCGAATAGTGCTCGTTGTTACTTTATTACCGACCTTGCTAACGTTTTTAGGGGACATGTAGAAGGGGAGATGATTTGATGAACAGGCGAATTCAAGGAAAGGAAATAGAAGAAATCTTAAAAAGTCCTCTCATACATCATTACTGTATAAGAAGAAGTTTATGACTGAGTAAAAAAGAGAGTTATAGGCTACTTCACTTCTTCCAATCTCATGAAACTCCCATGGTACCTAAACCATGATAACTTTCAGGATGATTCATTCATTCCCCCGAAAAGCTTGTTTCCCTGCTAAACATATCAGTATATATTAGCATTGCGACGCTTCTCGTAACATTGAGTTTGAGATTGGTTAATAAAACATACATTAGACGAAGAGAGAATCATGATCCTACTGCCTCAAAAATACAAACTACCAACAATAACACTGTGGCTGTTCAAAAGACAAAATGGCGAAATGATGAGGCGAAACTTGGAGTAGACAATGTACCTTATTCAACCAGATAGAGACGCACATTTGAACCCATCTCTAACAAGTTCGTCTATTGCGTCCCTGAGCCTATGATAATCCTCGGGTTTGTTGTAAACTTGAAACGAAATGCGCACATATCCAGCGATAGGATCAATCTCTCCCTCACCAGGTGGTCTAAAGTAGATCGGTATCTCAATCTTAAACCTTTCTCTCAAAAGGGTTCTAAGCTTCAAAACATCCGACTCACTCGACACTCCTAGGCACACTGGCAACCCAACCATGACCATACTCGCACACATCTCTGGCGGACAACCTAGCTGAGTCCCCCAAGACTTAACCAACATCTGACCCATCTCAACCACAGAGTCATGATTCCTCTTCTTTATACCATCGATCCCACCTTCAAACCGGTTCACAAACTCCAGAATCGAAGGCACAACCAACTGAGCACTGTAATCTCTAGTCCCAACCCAGGAGCTCTCAACCGCTAAACCGTTCCCGTACTCGTTAGACACAACGGGATGGTGCAAATCACGAGCACCGTTATTCGATTTCCTACAATACAAGAAAGCAACAGAAGGCGGGGCGAAGAACCACTTGTGAAGATTGCTGGTGTAGAAATCAGCACCAATCTCCTTCATGTCAACGTCAACACAACCAATCCCATGAGCAGCATCAACAAAGACCTGGTCAACACCTTCCTGTCTACATATTTCGACAAGCTCTTTGATTGGAATGACAACACTAGGCATAGACGTGACGTGATCAATCAAAGCTAACCTAACCCTCCTACCATTGGCCTTACCGGACTCTAACGCGTTCCTAAACCGGCCAACGATTTCGTCAGCGGAGATAACCGGGAATGGTAACTGCACCTCGATGACCTGTCCGCCGGAGCGTGTAACGTACGCTTCGACTGATTTCTTGACAGAGCCGTAGGCGTAGTGAAGCATCACCACAGCGTCGCCTTTCTCGAACCTTCCTTCCCGAAAAGCCCAAGCCGTCTGCTGAAGAACGATCGCTGCCGCTGTGGTGGCGTTGTCCACGATGGAGACTTCGTCCTCGTGTTCGGCGTTGATGAGGCGTTTGATCACCGCTCTGGATTCGGATATTTTGGGTTTGAGTTCTTCGAAGTAGAATCGATCCGGCTGCCGGAGGAAACGCAGCTGCCAGTCTCGCTGCAGAGCGAGGATGGACGACGGACAGCAACCGAAGCTTCCGTTGTTGATCCGCGCGAAGTCCGGATCGTGATGCGAGAACTCTGTTTCGATCTCAGAGGAAGAGATGTAATTCGTGGAGGCCAGAGGAAGAGAGAGTTTGGGGCGTTTGGCGAAATCAGGAACCGATTCGACGACGCCGTTGGTGGAGGAGGAATATCGTTTAGAGTGACGGTGGTGATAGGAAGCCGCAGCCTCTTCCGGCGGAGACAGAGACGCCATGGGTTTGACGAAGAGAAGAGAGGTTCGAGTGAATATTAATCAAACCAAATATCGGAAAATGGAGAAAGAGAAGACAGAGGAGAAATGGCTTGCGTTCATTATTAAACAACAAAAGGATAAAGACAACTTGTGAAAGTGCGGTGCCACGACGACATAGGAAAGTGGGAAAAAATAATAATAATAATACTATAATTGTATAAACCTTTTTCTCGTTTAACCCGAGTGTCACGTGACTAGCGCGTGGGTAAACTGGTGACTGGTGAGGAAGATAGCTAGCACCTACCAACACATAACTTCACTCACGTGTTAAATGGTCTTTATAAAGCAGCTGTTGCATCCATTACATCTTTAATTAGGTCCGGACACGAACTTGATAGATCCACTTTAACGGTTGTTTACTTTTAACGGTAAGAGTGATATATATGTAGCCAAAGAGTCGTTAAGATTTAACTAACACAGACCCAAATATTGAAGACAGTGTTGTTGTTTCCTGGACAAGTGAAGTGTAACAACACGTGTTCTGTTTTTTCAAATATTTTTCTCAGACCATGTTTTCTGTTTTTTAAAAAATTTGTGAAAGGAAAAATCGTAAAATAAAATCACATAAGGTACAATGTTCCCGATCATGATGTAAACCTTAATCTTCGTCGCTATCGTTGCCAAAAATCGATGCAATCGCTAACTTAGGCTTCTTATTGCTGCTCGTGGGTTGGCTCTACAAATATGGAACAGCTAAATTAGTTTCAGTGATAAGTCAGTAAGGGATACTGTAGCAAGCTCACCGGTCCAAGCCCGGCCCGTGAATGGACACCGCTACTAGGTAGTAGGTAGTATTAAGCTCATAGAAGTACCTTTGATATACTGCCGCTTTTTGATGAAAAGCCAAACTTCAACGTTTTTCGCTGATCCTGGACAGCAAGTGGTGTAACCGTGGTCTTAGCCGGTAACGAAACTGGGACATTCTCTGGGTCTTCTTGCTTGTTCTGTTGCATCTGTTGTTGTTTACGGGCATCAGCCCTAACGAAGTAAAAACAATACTCTGGGTTAAGTCTTACGCTATCTTTATAAAACATGTAAAAGGAACAAATACTAAGAACGTTTAGGCACATTTTAGTCATCTCCCTCTCTTGACGTTGCTGCTCTCGCTTCTTCCTATCATCGCGGCTGCTTGTACTGTGCATTTCTTTCATTTCTTTGAAACGCTGCATAATCCCAACACTTGATGTTTTAGGGCTTCGAAAAGCTATAATACAAGGATAAGGGTTTAGGTACTCTATTTGTTTACCTTCTTATGGTTGTGATCGTATGAGCTCAAGTGACCTTCAAACTCCATCACCGTTCTATACTGCTTGCTGCAGAGTTCACAAAAGAAGACTTTGCGGATTTCTTTAACATCGCTCTGGATCTTCTGCTCACGTTCTGCTAGGACCTGGATTGTCATAATGGGCAGGAAGCGGGCAGTAGAAGAAAGCCACCAACCAGGTAATAAAAAACTGCGATACACACACTTCCTTGTGCTCTTTTGGGTATTGGGTATTCAGAAAGTTAAAGGCATCATTTCCAAATATGTTTTGAGCGCATACCTCCCGTTTCTTTGCGATTTCCTCAGTCTCCTCAATCTCGATATCAAGTTTCTTCCGCTGGATGTTCTCCTCTGCAGTGAAATAATCATCCTCTTCTTGTTTCCCTAAACCGAGTCTACGATCTCTGATACCGGACTTGATAGGCTCCGTTATCCCTGAGTTGAATGAAAACCAAACAGCAACATAAATGATCAACGTTGAGGCAAAGTTCTAAACACTCCTAAACCAAAACCTAGTTGGGGGATACACACAGACCTTGCTCTTGCTTTCCGAGACCTTTTCCTTTCCAACCCATTTTCTGAAGAAGACGAAACCCAACATTCGATGATGATATCTTCGTGTCTAGTGAAGCTTGCTCCACGTCCTCCAGATAAACGTTTTCAGTCCCACTGTGTGTAATAGGCAAACGAAACTCTTCTGCCAATTCCTCAATAAAAGACTCTTGATTCATCTATATAACAATCCAACAAAGGCACTCAATACCATAAGCAAAGACCAAACACATACAGTTGAGTACAAGTAATGGAGGTGTGAATTGACCTCATCCTTCTCATTAATCCGTTTCTCTCTACTACTTGCTTCCGTCTTACTTTCACGTTCACGCCGCCTAATATCCATTCCGCTACTTCACCCTAAAACCCGATGATGTACTGTGTTAAATCCGAAATTAGGGTTTGCAACCAAATCGATGTCAGCTAGATACAATTGAATCCAAGATTAATCGGTTCTAAAAGATCGGGAATTATTAGGGTTTCTCAATCTAACATAATCATTGGAAAATAGAGAAAAAATTACGTTTATGGACAAAACTACAAGGAGGAAGGCGAAAGCACTATTACGACCTAAGAGGAAGATTGAAGAAGCTTTGCTTTACCTGAGAGTTCGAGGGATGGGGAGAGAACACAGCGCAGACCGAGGAAGAACAAAGAGTGGTCGTTTCATGTTTTGTTTCCGTTTCTTTCTTTTTTTACCAGGCCCATAATTTCTTAGGATTGGGCCCAAACTCCCAAAACAAATCATTTTGGAAAAAGTGATCAACATTTGCAGTACGAACTGTTTTAAATTCTTAAAACAACATAACTAAATTAAAAGATTACAAAATATAAAAAGTAGATTAAAAATTGAAGTATTAAAATATTTAAATAAATTATATAATAAGAGATGAAAAAGTAAAAAAGGAAAGGATTCTTGTCTAAGTTGAGGATTACCCTATAAATTGCATTTTTCTTCTCATATTTATTCGCACAAAAAAAAAATTTAAAAGGTTGTAATTACATTCGTTCATATGATTGGTCATGATAAAAAGATGAATGACTTTTGTAATGGCATATATGGTGCTAGCTAGCTTAGTGGATGACTTTTACTTTTTAACATATACTATGTTTGGAGTATGCTTTAATATCTCGTAACTAAAAAGTAGAAACCATGTGTTACTGTTATATTTAAAATTTTATATTACTTATAGAGTGATTAAGTTCTATATACACAAAAGATTGATGTATTAGATAACTAACGATACCCATGTTAATTTAAAAATAAAATAAATACTAGTAAAAAAGCAAACTTCATATCTTAGTTACCTTTTCTGTTTGAATTAATCCCAAAATGATTACTATCATAGACACTGTTAATCTGAATAAATTTTGAAAACATTATTTTAGATTCCAATAACACTGTTATTGAATTTTTTTATTGATTAACATAATAACAAATATGATAGAAAATTAATTATAATATTATTGGTAACAATATATAATATGACATAAGTTAGTAATATTTGTAACGTGATACGAACTATATATCTGAATAATATTTGTTAAAATATGATAATATAGTAAGCATCCAAATAATTGTTGTATTAACATAATATAAGATAGTAAAAATATATACTATTTATATAGATATCTAATAATATATACAAAATATTCACTAATAATAATTGTATATGTAACTCAATAACTAACTCGTCTTCTTTAATTTCATCCGAGTTGATGAAGAGAAAATTGATAGTTTTAACAAAATAAATAAAATTGTAATAAGAGGTAAAGAGTCTTTTTCATTAATAATTTACTACTGTGCAAAATGTCTCAGGTTTATTTTACAATCTTCTATGTCAAAGACTTCGATTACTCTTTTGTAACAACTGTGTTGGGAGGGGTCATAATTTTCCAAAACCACAATGACCAAGGAGAGTTTTTTTTTTATTATCTTTAGTGATGTGGTGCATTTCCAGTATTAATTGACTTCTCTGGACATAAAAAAGTGCTACTAAGGTAAAAAAATAAATAATTTTTTTTCAAAAAGGTCAAAAAATAAATTGTTTGTCTTCTGTAAAAATATTAATCCCAAAATGAGTAGATATTTTCATCTTTTTATTACTTGGTTCCAAACGGTATGGTGTGATTGAGGTGGTCATTTATAAATTTTTTTTAAGTCCTCAGCAAAAGAAAAACAATTAACAAACTAAATTACGATCACCTCAATCAAAACAAAGTTTAAAAATCGTATGATTGGGTTGTCTGAAACGAGGCATATTATATACTCTAGTCTCAAATATGAAAAATATATGGTTTCGCTCTAAAACTTCATAACCATAAAAATAAAAATTCATTCAAATCTAAACTTAAAGAATCAATCGAACTTTTTCTTTCCTTTATATTCCCTCTATACAATTCGATAACGATCTTTGTTGGTGGTGGATTAGTTATGCTTTGATTGTAGCTTAAAATATGCAGTGTATTGGCTAAAAGATTAATATAGAAGATTAGTATAGTTGTATGAAAAGTCTACTAGAAATTAATTAACTACTAATTGTTATAATGTAGCTTGGAGCTGTTGAATATATTCCTCAAAGATGGAAAACGAAAGAATAAGCGCTCTCTGTCATATAAACAAACACATTTGAGTGTTTTATTCTTCGACAGATTCCTTTTCTTTTGTCTTTTGACTGTTTCCTCTTCTATCTTCCTTAATTTTATACTTAGGTAATATTATTTGGAAACCCCCACCAAATAATTAAGATTTATTAGTTGTAGGATTACATGAAACTACGGTAGTCTAGTACGATTTAATACAGCCTTCTAATTACTGTAATACTCTAATTATGAAAGTATGATAGTGGATGTTTAGTTAAGACATGTGAAACCTAGCTAACATGTTTAGCAATTTCAACAAATATTTTAGTATAACCATATGTTCTCAAATCCCAGCGTCTATTTACAGTATATTAAAACGTGAAAACGTATTACAGATCAGAAAAAAAAAGTACTTAATTTTAGAACTTGTATATGATAAGGTCTGAAGGTTTGATATACCAATGAGCTACAAAGTTGATATGTTTATACAAATGAGTTTTTCTGTAAAGCCAAAAAGAAACTCGTGACACTAATAATAGTTTTCTTATTTACATTGACTAATTTTAGGCAGATGAATCTAAGTGGCAGAGTTTGGCGCACTTCGTTGAAATTTGAGAGAGCCATATCTAGAAGCATCATTTAAGAGAAGAAAGCAAGAACCAACAAAGAAACACTACTGTGTTTGGACATTTATTACAATAATTCTATCTTGTTATATAGCGAAACATAAAACAATACACACTTTTTGTTTGATTCGATCAGTCTAAGAAAAAAGTTTGAAGAAAGTTCAAAAAGGAAAGACTTAAAGAGACAGAGAACTTAGATGCCTTTGGGGAGGAATTAAGAACAATAAAAGAAACTAAAATGGATAGAGCAAAGACTCTTAAGTTAAAGTTAATGCAGACCCCTTTGAGATTGGGCTTGTCCGATAAAATCTCAACAACCGACCGACTGTAATACCAGCTTCCAGGTTTCTTCATCTTCATCCTCCCTTTCAGATTCCCGAATAATATCTCCATTACTATGATTTTCTCTGCATCAATTTCTGTTATTTAAATGTGGAAAGCTACTTAGACGAAAATAGATCATCATCTGATGGATATATTAGACAAAAAATTTATACCAAACTACCTCATAATTGATCTGATGAATGAATTCGGAAAAAATATATTTTTAGACCATAGCATTTTTAGACCATAGCCTCTTATCTGTATAACGAGTTGGAAACAAAAAAAATAAATTATACTCTGATGGAGGGAATATACATGTAGATAACACTAAATACTAAATTGCATGCAATACACAAAATGAATTGGTTTTTTTTTTTTTTTGATTAGTACACATTGGTTTGCGTTAGAATAAAACATTGCGTTTGGAAAAAGTAAAATTTGTTACGTAAATATTTTAGTAAAAATTCTAACTTGAATTATATAGTAAAATGTTTGTATTGCACCCATAAAAATTACAAACGACACAAACTTCCACAAAAGAATATGTCCAAATAATTGCCCGCGACACATAAAAGTACGCTGCTCCGACAATGTAGCTAACAACACATTCAGTGAACAAAGCTTTATTTTGCTTTGATATAATTTCTAAACAGAACCAACCAAGATTCGAACCAAACCGGACACAAAAAAAACTCCCACAAAAAGCTGTTTTGCTCAGTCACCCTATAAATACATCCTCAAATCACATCTCTCCAAATAAACACAAACACATCAAACTAAAGCAAACTTCAACAAATTTACAGTTTTATTTTCTTGAATCTTGGTGTATTCTTGTTCTGTCTAATGGGAGGCAACAGCAGAAAGAAGTTCTCGCTCTTCAGCTTCTTTAAATCACGAAGGTCGTCTCACAGAGTTGAAGCAGACGCATGGGACGACGGCGTATACACAAGAAAGGCATGGGCCAGCGACGAGGACAAGCGATATTGGGTGGCTGAGCCAGGTATTGACCGTAAAGCTTCTGCCTTCATCGCCAAGTTCCATGCCTCTCGTGTCTCTGAGTCTGAGTGCCAAACTCTCGCTCCTTGCCAATCTCATCATAACTAGCCATCGTCAGCATGATGATGATGAATGAAAGAATGCCAATAGCTTATTTAGTTTGGTTCTATGTATATTCTCTTTTCTTTTTATGTTCATGATGATCTCCTTAAGATGATTTGTTTATAAGATGCCTTATATGTAGTTTAAAGTCATTCTCTACAATTGATAATATATATGCAAATTTTCACCCATAAGTTTAAGTGTTGAACATTTTATAGATGATCCATAAATATTTCAGCTATACTCTCACTCTAACAAAATAATTCCTAAATAAATGACATATGATCAAGAACAAATACATGTCAAGACGTACGGAGTACTAAGATATTTACATTGATATGACTCGGATCTAGCTAGTGAAATATAAGATTTTACGCTATTGTTTCATGTATATATCGATCTCTAGGAAGTACTTGCACTAACAACTTCACAATAAAATATACTTTGTCGGTTTGTTAAACAGTTTAGCTACTAGCCTACGTATAAGCAACCCTGGCAAAATGCCAAAATCAAACTCATTAATCTAACAAAATCTGAAGACGGACTATGACTTTTGAAGCCAATATGTAACATTCTGTTCTTGTTTTTTTTTTTTTTACTTTGATACATTTTAATATATGTGGCAATTATCAAGTACGTAATGATTGTATTTAGTAACATTAATTAAGTAAGAACAAAATATTTGAAGCCAGCTGTAGAATCAGAACAATATGTGGATGATATTATTTTCTCACATATATTGTAGTTTGTACACAAAGTACACCTCTAAGAGTACATTTATTCCTTGCTTTTCTCTCTTCCTCCTTCACCTTCTACATCCTTTTGTTTTCTAGTTTTTTATTTATTGCAGTAACCAGAATTGGCATTGGACTAAAAACTCATGGAACACAGGTTATATGCGCCAAAAAATTATAAATAGTAGGATCACCATTTCAGTTAAGTCCTTTAAGTGTATTTATGGTTAAGAGATAACATTTTTCTAACGTATTTTATACGCCCTATGATTTTGGTCAGGCAGTGTTAATAATAATCACTTGATATCACTTTAAAATTTGTGCATTATATTAAAAGGTGATAAAAGTCTAGAATTGATTAGTAAAATTTAATAATTCAAAAAAAAAACATATGTAAGCAATTTTTTAAAAAAATAGTAAGAGTTTGGGAACTTCCGCTCATAATCTCTCACAATCCGAAATCTTTAAAAATAACATTTCATATCAACGGAAATTTATACACCAAAAGTTCGATATACTAATCTAACAAACCAATCAAATTACACTGAGAAGTCCGGTGTTTTCCAAACCGCAAAATACCAATGTTAACCTATTTTCGAACTACGGATTTTAGCCGTAATATACACACAATAAATTAAGGAGCAGAAAAAATAAAGTTGATGCTATAATCATAAAGAGAATAATGCATGATTCTCCTAATGCAAAAAAGTAAAGCTAAATTTTACTCGATCTGTTTATTATATCAACAACGGACGATGCTAGATGATCGAAAGCCACACATTACAGTCAAATATATAACTTGTTAACTTTTTTATGGGTTGGATTCTTGTTAATTTGCCAGTCTCAACAGATAAAATATATTCACTTAAATCAAGAAAAATAAATTGACAAGTCTATGAGAACGATAATATCAAAATATTCGAAATTATGTATGGAAGATTTTAATTAAATTAAATTATCTCACCAAAAACTCGGAAATTTTTCTCTCTATAAAATCCACAATTGGTTACTATATAGGCACACTTTCAAACAAAAAGTTTTGCATTTGAAAATAACATGATACATTGGTACGTCTTATTTCTATCAAATTGAATCTTGCATGTATCCTAAGTAATGTGCAGAATGCCTAAAAAGTTTCTGGTTGTTATTTTGTGTTTCATTTTATAGTCATGGTTATAATTAACATAAAAATAAAGAAATAAAACTCAAATCATATAGTTTTTTTTTCTTTTGCTTACATCCCAAGACCCAAATTATGATCTATCACACGTAAACCGAAATTTAAGTTGCTCATGGAAAGTGGAAATGTAATATGTTACATTAATAAGTATAAGTTGTAAACTATAATTACAGGATCTAGATTTGAATTTAATTCAACCCATG
>OVBI01002090.1:0-24444 GCA_900406495.1 Sisymbrium altissimum | reverse complement strand
ATCAGGTGCTTCATTTTCAGGTGCTCGAGTATCTTCATATTCCATCTGATACAAAGAAATAAATAACTCAGTCGCAATGCAAAAATAACTCAGCCGCAATAGAAATATAACTCAGCCTAAATAGAAAACTAACTCAGCCGCAATAGAAATTTAACTCAGCCGCAAAAGAAATTTATCTCAGCCGCAAATATATAACTTAGCCCCCCAATAAAAACTTAACTCAGCCTCAAAACATATATAACTCAGCCGCAATAAAACCCTAACTCAGTCTCGATTAATATATAACTCTGCCGCCATAAAACCCTAACTCAGTCTCGATTAGTATAACTCAGTCGTAATAAATTCTTACCGGAGAAGACGAGGACGAAGACGAAGACGAAGACGAAGACGAAGACGAAGACGAAGACGAAGACGAAGACGAAGACGAAGACGAAGACGAAGACGAAG
Source organism: Sisymbrium altissimum (assembly GCA_900406495.1). NCBI lineage: Eukaryota > Viridiplantae > Streptophyta > Magnoliopsida > Brassicales > Brassicaceae > Sisymbrium > Sisymbrium altissimum. The sequence goes on along the minus strand of OVBI01002090.1, from coordinate 23,997 downwards.
ACGAAGACGAAAGACGAAGACGAAGACGAAGAAGAAGAGGAATTTGCGAAGACGAAGATGAAGAAAAAGACGAATTTGCGAAGACGAAGAAGACGAAGACCAATTTGACGAAGATGGACTGAAGAGAAGACGATGTCGGCGGAAGAGGATTTCGTCGAAAGATTGGTTGAGAATTACGGTTTTTTGATGTTTTGCATGTCCATTTTTTTTTAATATGGGGAAACTTAACCGCTATAGCTTATGACGTGGATTACAGTTTGTGTGACATGGATTTTTTTTTTTTGTTAATTTTCTTTTTTAGTTTTTAATTAAAATAAATCTTAAATCAAAAAAACTAACTAAGGGTGTTTATAGTCATTTCCTAAGATGTACAAAGATTCTAGTTATTTTTGAAAGTTTCATTGTATTCTAGTTATTTTTGCTAAGTTTGATGGTATTTTAGCCATTTTTTCCTATAAAAATAAGCAAATATTCCACAGTTGTTATTTAGATTTGGATTTTGGTTTGAATGTATGAGTGGATATTATACTCATTAACTTGTTATTATAAACCTTATTAGTGGTGATCGTTTGTGTTTTGTATATACATAAAAGGACTTCATAAAATTTGGATAAATACTTTACCATGATATATGTTTTGAAAACTATTCTATCTTTTATTTTTTTTGAAACCTACATTTCTTTATAAGTGAAATGACTAATTTAACTTAATTAAATTTTTTAATAAATTTAATATTTAAATTATTTTTCTTATAAAAAGATATAAAATAAATAATATATAATTAGTATTTATAGATTTTAATTTAAATTTTGAAATATATGAATTTAGTTAGAATTTGATATTTAAAAATTTTTATTTTAGGATTTTTAACTTCTGATTTTTCAAATTTGTTGATTACTACAATCTTTCTATTATAAGTTTTTTTTTTTGTTTTGTATTTGAGGACAAGAAAATATGTTAATTTGATATTGACTAAGTTTTATTTAAACCCAAGGTTTGCACCATTCATCTCGAACTCACTTTTTGAGACACTTGTCTAAGGCTGAAATGACTAGATAAGATTTTTTTTTCTCTCATCTGAATTTGAACCAAAATTTGCATTTTGAATTATCCCAATCTTGATTTGAACTCTAGTCTCATGGATTTTTAACTTGGGTAAATTTTCCTTTTTTTACCACTCTTTAATACCCGAATCATTATCCCACCTTAGCCATTACCTTCTTTCCAAACCAATAAACACTCTTGTGAGGGATTATGAGGCCTCTAAATCTCTTAGGATCTTTCTAGGCAAAATATGTTGGATTTAAACCAACAAGGACTTGTTTTCATTTATAAATTAGGTTATACTTTGAACCGATATAGGATATGATGATCTTTGGGTAGGTTAGAAGGGAGTCTAAAAATCTTTAGGGGAAAGAAAATCACCAAAAAGGGGAGAGGAAAACTTGGGTAAGCATATTAAAGAAAGCCGACACCAAAGGAGGCTCAGTTCCAATCCAAAAAGCGGTCCATGAAAGCAAAGAAGGCCAAAGAAGAGAAATCCAAATAAGGTCATCAACACTAAGGTGAAATCAAGGAGACGCCACACTGAGAGCTGAGTTCAAAAAGCCGAAAGGACATGCACAAAGGTGAAAGAAGAACCCCGGGGAACGTGAAAAAGCTCATGAGAAAAGGGTAGACTAGGATCTTAATTATGAGATTTTAATCCAAAGGAAAGAAATTATCCTAGGGATGGGTAGATGGAAACCGGTCCTTATATGCATCAGTTGGCTCTAATCCTTACCATTTTGTATCAAGAAAGATCCTGTTTCATAGAGAGATCCCTAAGTCTAGCACTGCAGCCCTTTTTTTGAGCTCACCTTTTAGCTCACAACCTTTCTCCCCATTTGCCAAATGAGCTAGAGGAATAAGATCGAATGCGATTCATGCTTTAGACTATTATTAATGAATGTGAAAAAGGAAAATGATTTGATTGCATTAAAAGTCTTATGTTGTTTTCGATCTGTATAGTGATGATTTGTGGCTAAAGCTTTTTAGGTAAATACTTGATTGCATCTTACAATTTCAGGCGTAGACATTGGGGTAAATTATTTTAGAAGTCATCTCAAGGTAAACTAGTATCCGGTTTAGAAAGCATCATCTCTTCTAGTTTTTATTATTCTTGCTTGAGGGCAAGTAAGAATTCAAGCTTGGGGGAGTTGACATATCTGCATTCTGCATTATAATTTGCATGTATCTCATATAGTATAGACACCATTTGGAGTAGAAAAAGATACATGCAAATTATAATGCAGAATGCAGATATCTCATATAGTATATAATTTTATCCTTTTCTTATAGCATTTACGACTAGAGTAGGGCTTTGCATATTTTATGCATGTTTGGAGTAGTTTTTACAGGAAACCATAAAAGGAGAAGGATCTACTAGGAGAGGTTAAACCAGCAACTTGAGGAGGAAGGCAGTATCGAACCACTACATCAAGGACTGACTGATGTACTGACTACCTGAGGACTACATCAAGCACACTCCAGTGGCCCAGCTCAGCCCACATTTGAAACTGTGCAATTCTCGGGCTCTCACATTGGTCTTCCACAACGACCTCACACCGATATCGATCGCATAAGAGAAGTTTCATACGGACCAAAGATGCATGACACGCTACCTCACACCCCGAGATAAAATACCAGCTATCCCAACTTGTGGTCTCGATCGTGTAGGATTTTTGGTCTCCTCTCTCTTATAAAAAGACAAGCTATCATCATCACCAAGCCGTCAAGAGAGAGAAGATCAAGAGACAAGACAAAGAAGAATGATTTCTACTTGTTAGTTTTCTTTGTCTCGTTTTTATTTTACTATTTTTGTTCTTCTTGTTTTCGAAACCTTGTTCTTAATTTCCATGTTCTAAATACTATTTCATCTTTATAATACCGCACTTATTTTCATTTCTTAGTTTAAATATTATCTTCATCATGTTTAGCTTGATCTTCTCGATAGATTATGAAGGTAACATGAATATTAGCAAGTAGTTACATTTAGTGTTCTTGATGTAACACTAACTTAATCTTAATCTTATTTTTTCACCTACCATTACAAGAAACAGGTCTTTTACAACTGCTAATTTCGATGTTATTTCGTCATAAACCGAGTTTACGACGAATTAGAGACAAAAGCTAAAATGTCGTTAACTGATCGTCGTAAAGCCAAAAAAGATGTAATTTTTTCGTAAAAAGTGCGAGTCAATTATTTCGACGTAAAAGCTATGTAACACAATTCGTCGTAACATCTTCGTAAACTAGGGACGCGGGACAAAATGTTGTAACTTCGTTGTAAAAGAATTTCGTTGTAAACGGATCGTAAATAGTAAAATCTAATTAAGAACGAATTTACAACTACATGTTACAATGAATTAGGCACGAACTAGGGCCAGAACATTTACGACGAATTAGGCACGAAACTTTTACGACGAATTTAGGATGAAATATTTACGAGGAATTAGGACGAGGATATTTACGATGAAATAGGGACTGTAGCCGAATATGAATTAATGATTTATAATTAATATTTTATAAATTATATATATAAATAATATTTTTATAAATATAAAAATTAAAATAACTAAAATATAAATTTAAAATTCATTTTTTAAATATTAAAAAAATTTTACAACAATATTAAAGACAAATTAAAATACAAAATATTAAAAACTAAAAAGTTTATCGCAATAATTGATTGAAGAAATCTGCATTACAGTTTTCTTTTTCCTCCGTTACTCTTCGGTTTAAATCGACATTCTCGTGTGTCGAAGGCCCGACGTCCTCGGTTGAAGGCCCCATCCCAGGATCCTGACGTCTACGCTGCAACGCCTCCATCGCAGCAGGATTCCCGGCTACCAAGATATCAAAAATTGATTCCATTCCCGCAAACTTATGATTCGTCGCTTCCTTAAACGAGGCAAACTCATTATGTGCAGCCGTCAACTGAGTACGGAGAGATTTTTCACCAACCCAAGAAGAAGTGACTTGGGGGATATCTTGGGCGGATCCCACCCTGAGAATCCGTCCTTTATTCTTCGGAGTAACCTATAAAAAAATTGAATATATTAATTAAATAATATTAATAACCTACAATTTAAATAAATATTTATATACTTAACAATATAAATTAATTACCTTTTTGTAAATTGTATTCCTTTCCGAAAAACTCAAAATTACTGGAGTACCATCAGAAGTTTGTTGAGAAAGCTGAGTCTGAAGTTCTTCAATGGCAGTTGTGACGTCATTGTACAGCTTCTCGGATCTAGGATCGACGAAAGCTCCGGACTTCTTTCTCTGAGTCTGCTCAAACAGTTGTGGAAGAATAAGAACATGTCATAATTCTTCAGCCTATCAAAACAATGAAAAAAAAGTAGTTAAATATCAAAATAATAAAAAAAAATTAGTTAAATATTTCTATTTAAAGAAGTTAATTTACCATCTGTATAGCAAACCCACCAAAAGGAGTATGGCCAGCAGTGTGAGGCATTCCCCGCGGAAGTCAATCTGGACCACACATGTTCCGAGAAGCAGAGCCCTGAGCAGATCTTCTCACCGAATGAGGATCCAACCAAAAAGTTTTCAGCCCATTCCAAATCTATTGGGTCAAGAAGACGGGTTTTCCAGCATCTCCCTTCATCTCCCATTCCGTCTTCCAATCACAGACAGCATTAGAAAGACGCAGCATCACCCGCTTGTTGAACTTATGCCTGACCATCTCGTTGATGGAAATGTCCCAGATCCATCGTTGCTAAAAAAAAAAAAATTAGTAATAAATTTTTTATTAAATAAAGTAAATAAAAAGAAATAATGAAAATTAATTAATTAGTAAGTTAGAATTACCGCAAATATTTTAAACCACGTTACACGAATGTAGTTTGGAGTTGATTTTCAGTTCGGGATCGCCTCGACAAAGTAGCTTTTGATGCAGTCGATAATGCTCCGTCCTATTTTGTTATCCACATCGAACCTGAATTTTTTTAAAAAAAATTATAAATATTGTATCAATATTATAAGTTATGAAAAAAAAATCTGTCAAAAAAACATACCAATAAGTGCCTGGGAGTCGATCAATATGCAATAAATCCATATTTTCGCGACCTGGTTGCACGATAAGATTCTTCACTCTATAATGTGCGTAGGGTGCATCCGGGGGTACCATGAGATCCGGATGAATAACTCCAGCACCAGGTTGAGGATGGACAGGAGGAGCATCTGGTTGCAGCTCCGGATCTGGTTGCGGCTCCAGATGGCGCAGTGGTGGAATATAACGGTAAGAAGGAGCTGTCTGTGACTGAGTCTCCGGTATTGCCGTATGCATAGCCGAAAAAGAAGACGCGCCGGCGGAACTCGAAGACAAAGAGCCACCATGAAGAAAGTCCCTACAATGAGCTTTACGTGTATGTTTACGGGGAGCCATAGAACTACAAAGAAATATAAAATTTCAATATTAAAATAACTATTTCAAAAATAACATTAATAGTAAATACGTAATAAAAATTTACATTCCATTATAAATTCTATCTTATTTCTAAGCGACATCCTAGTTCTAAATTCCAAACCTATTTCTAAATTCCAATATCCTATTTCTAAATACATAAAAAGAACTAGAGAGAGAGAGGTTACCTCAAATTCTACAGAGAAGTGAGAGGAGGAAGGAATGAGCAATGAACTGAAGAGGGAATGGCTCTTTATATAGATTTCATTTTCCTCATAACCTAGTTGTTAATTACGAGGTGTATACAACGCTTTTGTTGTAATCACGATGCTGATCAGATAATCGACAAGTGGGGGAAGATGGCAACCACGTGTAATGCAATCTCCGGACCGGAGGTTTGCTAGAATGGTGAGTGGAAGCTATCGTCGGCCGTACGGCACCTACGAGTTAGCTCGGTCGATGGATTCGGGATGAATCGATGAGATGGTCGATGGTCTTGAGCTGTGTCTCGATGCGCCATAGTCGCGTCTCGGTGATCTTGAGCTGCGTCTCGATGCTCCATAGTCGCGTCTCGGTGATCCCAGGTTATGTCCCGATAGTCACCATCCGCGTCCCAATGGTCTCCGATCGCGTCCCGTTGGTTCTCGATCGCGTCCCGATGATCTTGTCCGTGTCCCGATAGACTCTAACCGCGTCCCGATGAACTTCCTCCGCGTCCCGATAGCTGTTCCGTGTTGCCTTAGCCTTAGAAATGCTCATTTGGGTTATTTTCTCGGCTAATTCATCAACCTCCGGTCTTGCTACCATAGTTGCAATGGCTGTATTGATGTTCTCCTGGAGGGTTCTTACTCCTGTCCGTGTCATCGGTTTGGACCGCACGATGGGAGGTTGCTCCGGGACTTCTTGGATTGGTTCCGGCTGTGGGTTTGCATCATCCCCTCCCCCTTGAGAATGTTCTGTCCTCAGAACAGTTTCTCCTGCATCTTAAAAGGTCAAGTCAGACACATTGAATACTGGGGAGATTTGATACTCACCTTTGAGGTCCAGCTCGTATGCATTGTCATTGATTTTTCGGATGACTTCATATGGTCCGATTCCCTTCGGTGAAAGCTTTTTTGGTCTCTCTTTTGGAAAACGGTCCTCTCAGAGATGGATCCACACTTTATCGCCTGGTTTTAGGAGTAACTCCTTCCTCTTCTTATCTGCTAGCTTCTTGGCTCGGTCATTTCTTTTCTCCATGCTCTATTTGGCTCGCTGGTACAGCTTCTTAACCAAATCCAATTTGGTTATGCCTTTTTGATGTACTAGCTCCGTTTTTGGCAAAGGTATTGGCGTCATGTCCAATGGTGTCTGCGGTTTATAACCATACACAATCTCGAAGGGGCAAAGGTTAGTAGCCGAGTGTTTAGCTCGGTTATAAGCATACTCAACGAGAGGTATGCATTCAAGCCAATTAGACAAGTTGTTACCGACCACGGCCCTTAAAAGGGTCGTTAGCGTCCGGTTGGTCACTTCAGTCTGACCGTCTGTCTGGGGGTGACAGGATGTTGAGAACAACAGCTTAGTTCCCAGCTTCCTCCATAGCGTCCTCCAAAAATGGCCCAAGAACTTGGGGTCTCGGTCGGACACAATGGTCTGTGGTAGACCGTGCAGCCTCACGACTTCCCTGAAAAACAAGTCAGCTACCTGGGTGGCGTCATTGGTTTTGCTGCAAGGGATGAAATGAGCCATCTTGCTAAAGCGGTCCACCACTACAAAGACATAGTCTTTTCTCCTTGTGCTCGGCAGCCCTACAACAAAATCTATGGAAATATCTACCCAAGGCATGTTAGGAATGGATAATGGAGTGTAGAGTCCATGAGGATGCAATCTGGATTTTGCATTTCGGCAGGTCGTGCACTTGGAGCAAAATCTCTCCACGTCTCTTTTCTGGTGCGGCCAGAAGAAATGTTCTGCCACGGTGCTCTTGGTCTTGTCCATGCCGAAGTGTCCCATGAGTCCTCCCCCATGTGCCTCGGCTACAATTAACTCCCTCATTGAGCTTTGTGGGATACAAAGTCTCTTATCCCTGAATAGGAACCCTTCATGTCGGTAGTAAGGTCCTATGGCTCCACGGGTGCACTGTGTAAAGATATCTCGAAGCTCCGGGTCGTCGGCATACAGTTCTTTCATGTGTCTGAACCCAATTATCCTCGCTTCCATGGTTGTAATGAGAGTGTACCGTCGGGATAATGCATCGGCCACGGTGTTTTCACTTCTTTTCTTATATTTAATGATATAAGGAAAGGTTTCCACGAACTCTAGCCACCTAGCATGCCGTTTCTTCAGGTTGTTTTGCCCTCTGAGGTACTTCAACGTCTCATGGTCGGTATGTATGATGAACTCCTTGCTCAGCAGGTAATGTTGCCACGTCTCGAGTGACCGAACCAGGGCGTACAATTCCTTGTCGTAGGTAGGATAGTTCAATGCTGCTCCATTCAGTTTCTCACTGAAGAATGCCACCGGTTTGCCTCCTTGGGTGAGTACTGCTCCTATTCCTGTTCCAGAAGCATCACACTCAACCTCAAACATCTTATCAAGTTAGGCAATACCAGAACTGGTGCGTGGGTAAGGCTGTCTTTCAGCTTGGTGAAGGCGGTTTCCTGAGCTGGTCCCCACGAGAATGCTACCTCCTTTTTGATGACTGCTGTCAACGGTGCTGCAATGGTGCTAAAGTCCTTTACGAACCGCCGGTGGAAACTTGCCAGACCGTGAAAGCTCCTTCGTGCCCAATGGATGTAGGTGTTGGCCATTCTTGTATGGCTTTGATTTTCTCCTAGTCCACCTTTAATCCCTGTGAACTCACAACAAATCCTAAAAACACCAGTTGGTCAGTGCAAAACACACATTTCTTAAGGTTTGCATAGAGTTTCTCCAGCCGCAGGGTTTCAAGGACCTGTTCTAAATGGACCAAATGATCTGCTAGACAAGTGCTATATACCAAGATATCATCAAAGTATACGACCACAAACTTACAGATGTATGCCCGGAGCACATGGTTCATTAACCTCATGAAAGTGCTCGATGCATTGGTCAAGCCAAATGGCATGACTAGCCACTCGTACAATCCTCTCTTTGTCTTGAAGGCTGTCTTCCACTCGTCTCCTTCCTTCATTCTGACCTGATGGTAACCACTTTTTAAATCAATTTTAGAAAATATGGTAGCACCACTTAGCTCATCTAACATGTCGTCCAGTCGGGGAATTGGGTGACGGTATTTGACAGTAATGTTGTTGATAACTCGGCAGTCCACACACATTCTCCAGGTTCCATCTTTCTTTGGTACGAGGATGACCGGTACGGCACAAGGGCTCAGGCTCTCTCGGACGTAGCCTTGTTTCATGAGCTCTTAGACTTGTTTCTCTAACTCCTTGGCCTCCTCGGGGTTAACTCTATATGCTGGCCTGTTGGGAAGGGGCACGCCCGGGACCAAATCGATCTGGTGCTCTATCCCGCGGACTGGTGGCAGTCCAGCCGGTATCTCCTCTGGAAAAACGTCTGAGAATAAGTCCAGCAGCTTCTGGACCTCCTCTCGATAGCTTGCCTCCTTGGCACCTGCGAGAAAACCTTCCTTGAAGATCATTAGTAGCACATGTTTGTTCATTTCCAAAGATTTTAAAACTTTACAAGGGGAAATGAAAAGGTTGGTTTTACTTAGCTTGTTGGACTTGGCACCTTGGTCTATGGCAGATTGCAAGGCTTATACATCTTGTGAGGTGAGAGGGGCAAGGCTATGCTTCTTGTTCCAGTACATGAAAGTATAGTAGTTGGATCGCCCACTGTGGATGGCGTCCTTGTCAAATTGCCACGGCCGGCCTAGGAGAAGATGGCATGCTTTCATGGGAACAACATCACAAAGGACCTGGTCCTCGTACTTGTCAATGCTGAATGGTACGGTCACTTGTTCCCCAATTCGGAGTTGAGTCTCATCGTTCAGCCACTTGAGACGGTACGGACGAGGGTGCTTGGTCTTCTTGAGTCCTACCTTGTCAACCAGATAGGTGCTAGCTACATTAGTGCAAGAACCACCATCAATGATCAAGGTACATACCTTAAACTGGACTGTGCAGCGAGTGTGGAAGATGTTTTTCCTTTGAATTGTCTCGGGATCACTCATGACACTTAGGACTCGGCGGATCATGAGCATCTCTCCCTCCTCAAGATAGTCAATGACTTCTTCCTCGGAGTCAGCCTGGTATGCCTCATCGTGGGACTCATACTCGCCGTCGTCTTTGAGGGTTAGGACACGTTGGTTGGGACACTCTCTGGCGTAGTGACCTTTACCCTGGATTTGAAACAAGAGACATCTCTGGGTCGGGGCATTTGGGTTTGACTGGTGCTGGTCTTATCGTTGCGGTTCAACTCGGGTTTCTTCTTGGAGCCTGGTTCAATCGCTTTGCCTTTGTCGAAGGTTTTGGTCGGAGGGGTCCAAGCCGGCATAGAACGGTTCAGGGAAGCATTCTTCCTTTTGATGTGTTGCTCAGCTTGCACGGCTAGGTGGAGAAGCTCATCGAGGTCTCCGTACGGCTGTCTCTCGACCTTACGGGCTATCCGCTCTTGCAGTCCGTCCAGGAATTGAGCCATGAGGGTCTCCGGTGAATCTGAGACGTCCAACCGGTTTTTGAGGGTTTCAAACTCCTCAAAGTACTCTTCGACCGTCTTAGTTCCTTGTGAAAGCTTTCTGAACTTCTTCTGGAGGTCTCGGTGGTAGTAGGCAGGTACGTACCGCTTGCGAAGGTGGTAGCTCATGTCTTCCCAAGTCATGATCTGAGGAAGCCTGCCCCTTCTTCTGTCGGCTACGTCTCTATCCCACCAGGCCAAGGCATTGTCCGTGAGCTGGGCAGCTGCCAAGGACACCTTGCGTGGCTCCGAGTAGTCGTAGCAGTCATAGATGTAGTCCATCCTTCTCTCCCAATCAAGGTAGGCTTCGAGATTAATCTTACCTGCGAAGGTTGGTGGGGTAAGTTTTAAATCCTTCCCACCAGGTCGATTATCATCATCGCGTCTCCGGGGTTGCTCTCGCTCGTGTCGAGGATTTCCTCGGGCTCGGCCTCGATCTCGCCTGTCGCGTCCCCTATCGTGGTCGGGGTCGTCGGGATTATCGGCCGTATCGTCATTGTCGTGTCTCCGGGAAGCTCGGCTGTCATCATCGGAGTGCTCGGCATAGTTGTTGTTCCGGTTCTCGACCTGAATAACCCGATTGGTCAGCCCTTCCATGGGTGCCATAATCTGTGCGAACTGGTCGCGTGTGTTGGCATTGGTGTTGTCACCTGACATTATCAAAGATTTTTATGTGAGTTTTAAGTTTATGATAAGATAAATATGTGTATTAAGAGATATGAAAATAACTTAAATTCAAAATGAGTTGACCGGAAATAAATGCAAGGCAAAAATTTCGGACTAATGAAATTGATTGCACGCGGAAAGCCAAATAAGGAAACTAACAGGACTGATGATTTTTTTTTTATCGGATTCAATCTAGATGCACGAAGAACAGATGATGAGAAAAACAAAATAAAAACAGAGAAGAGAAGAATTGTTATCGGGTTTAGGAGATGGTCGGAATGAGTGTTGTGATGGTCGGTGTGTCCTGGTCCGATCAATAAGATCCTGAAACAGACAAAAAAACAAAACAAAGTATAAAAGTTCTTTTTTTTTTTTTTAAAGTATGAGAATGAAAACAATCGGAAAGAAAACACCTGAAAAATACGAAGAGCTTTTGGAGCTCTGATACCAGATAATGCAATCTCCGGACCGGAGGTTTGCTAGGATGGTGGGTGAAAGCTATCGTCGGCCGTACGGCACCTACGAGTTAGCTCGGTCGATGGATTCGGGATGAATCGATGAGATGGTCGATGGAATAAACGGCTGGCCGTACGGTCCTTTCCGGTTGATCGATGGATGGTTGAATGCGGAATGAAGATGGAAGTGAAGGTCGCCACACGATCCGATGGAGTGAACCGTGATAAGACAAGGAGAAATCCCAGATTTCTCTAAGTGCACAAGGTGCTTTGGACTTTTCTTATGGAAGAAAGTTCGAGTTTTTATTATCAAAAAGGTGTGTAAAATGATACAAGGCTTCAGGGGGACTTATATAATGTCCATCAGCCGTGCCCTTCTAGGGGTCTTTGAAGCAGATTACATTTAATGATTAAGCTAAAGAATTGGCGAAACAAATGCCTTACGAATTCAAAGGAGGCTAACAATTGCCTTAAGAAATAATTCAAAGTAAATAAGAAACAAGAAATCAGCAATTCAAATAATTGACCAAGGGAGAAATTACCTTTGACTTACCGTTGGAAAGGTCGGATGAATGTGGCCGGGAAGATGTCCTTAGGTGGGGACGCGCTCGATGCTGAATAAGGAAAGTATGCGCGTGTGGGCGGGTCGGTCGCATTTTATGCGCGTCTCGAGAGAAAACCGGTTTTGCCCGATACAAATTGAGCTTGGGTAGAGGCAAATGAATTCTGGCCCGGTTATAGAGTTGCCCGCGTCTCGATCAGCCGGTACGATGTTTGGCCTGGTCGTGTCTCGATCCAATTTGTCCGTGTCTCGGTAATGATCCGATCCGGTATTGGATTTACCCGCATCTCGGTATAATCCTCCCGCGTCTCGAGACTTGAGTTCCACGTCTCGATACTTAGTCGCGTCTCGGTGATCTTGAGCTGCGTCTCGATGCTCCATAGTCGCGTCTCGGTGATCCCAGGTTATGTCCCGATAGTCACCATCCGCGTCCCGATGGTCTCCGATCGTGTCCCGAGAATCGCGTCCCGATGATTCTTGCCCGCGTCCCGATAGACTCTAACCGCGTCCCGTGGTTTGCTTTTGGTTGCACTGATTAATTCCGGTTTAGCTTCAAGATAAGCTTGAACTTCCTCCGCGTCCCGATAGCTGTTCCGTGTTGCCTTAACCTTAGAAATGCTCATTTGGGTTAATTTCTCGGCTAATTCATCAACCTCCAGACTTGCTACCATAGTCGCAACGGCTGTATTGATGTTCTCCTGGAGGGTTCTTGCTCCTGACCGTGTCATCGGTTTGGACCGCACAACGGGAAATGGTTGCTCCGGGACTTTTTGGATTGGTTCCGACTGTGGGTTTGCATCAACGTGGCATCTCTATGAGGTTTACAATGGGTTTATGACGAAAAGGTTGTAAAATCGATGCAACATTTTCGTTGTAAACATGTTGGTACACTGAAATATTAAAAAAAAAATTTAGTCATTTTTTGAAATGTTATCTAATAAAAAAAGAGTATGGAGTATATATGCGATGTCATTTAATAAATATATATGTTATAGATTATAATTATAAAATGTAAGATGTCAAAATTATTTAAATAGACACAGTATTTCGTCGTAAATGCGATGCTGACCATTTTCGTCGTAAATTCGATGTTGAACATTTTGTTCGTAAATTCGATGCTGACTATTTTTGTCGTAAATTTAATGGTCATCTCAATTATTATATAGTTGGGATGTTATTCTAGTTCCCACGCGTGAGACCTTAAACCATTTCAAATTTTTTTCTTTTTTGTCAACGAATTTACGACGATTTGTCCCTGATTTGCAACAAATTCCCAACAAAATCTTCTAATTTAAGGTTTAGGGATTGGATGCTGGATTATAATCAAATATTTAATTTTCTATAAACAATCTAAGATCTTTTAAATATATATATTTAATTTAAGATTTTTTAAAACATATATATCTTAAATATATGTGCTATAAGGCAAATGATCAAAATATATATGAAATATAAATGATTAATTTGAAAATTCTTACATTAATTAAATGTGGTTACATAAAACTAAAATAATAATGTTTTCATACATATTAAACACACTCAATCGGATCTATCATCATTTGCATTATCGTCATCACATTATTTGCTTTCAGCAAACTCATCTCCATCGTCATTAGTGTCGTCATCATCAGGGAGATCTTCGTATTCTCTGTTTCGCGGATGAAGTAACACAATTTTCTATGTAGTTTGATCGGGTGCTTGTATATCCGTACTTGAATCTTCTTGCAAGGATAATTCTTCACCTCCAATAATGCGACCACAGGAGTGATTTTAATAGCCGCTAACCAAGTGATTCATGTTTCTTTAATCCGAGTGTATGGAATGAAGCTAACTTGCTCTGCTTGTGATGCTAAGATGAAAGGCTCAGATTTGTTATATCTCTCCTCGAGTTTACGTCTACGACTCCAAATTTGTTGTTTCGAACACCTCTACTCACAACGGGACCAAACCACTCATATTTGAAGAGCACGCATTTCAGCCGAATTAATCCTGCAAATTTCACTTCAATAATTTCTTGCAAGATCCCATAAAAATCTGGTTCACCCTTCACACATATTCCATAATTGGCTGTTGTCATCCGGTTGCCGTAATCAAAGGTATGAAACGTATATCCCCTGGTGAAATACATGGATGCCATTGTTATTTTTGCGGTTGGACCTTGAATCAAATCATGAAACCATGGTGGATAAAATGGATCATCATAGTCAACCTGCATTCACGGTTAAATAAAAATTAATTAATTAATTAATATATATTAATTTTGTATCATATATATAATTTCATTAGCATATTTTTGTAAACTTAAATATTGATTACCTGACTCTTCAACCATGGTGCAAAATGCATATCTTCTCGTTTATTGATGTCAGTTTCTAAAATCCCTTCAATAGCTTCTTTGACCCGACTTACAAATAAACTAAATACAGATATATGTTAAATAATAATAGTATTCGCATTATAAATATGTAAGTTAGTAAAATTTAAATAATAATTACTTTCATTACACACCTTTCAAACGGGATCACTTCAGTACAATTTAGAAGTATATACGTGTGTGCAGCATGCCGGTCTTCAGTACTACTCTACCATACTTTTTTCAATTTCCCACCAAGACAATTAATAGGGGAGAAGATATCTGGGACTCATTTTACTGCATAAGTTGTGGCCATTCCACCATCGTTGTGTCGTCTAGGCGCTCTTTTTCGTGTGCGAACTGCGGGTGCAAAGTAGTATGATGTGAAGTGAGATGTTTCTTCTGTCAGACTACCATAAACGATTGACCCTTCCATTTTTGCCAAGATTCTTTGCTTTGCCTTTCAAATTTTTCATAAACCACTCAAATTGGAACATCCATCGAAAATGAACAGGTCCAGCTGGTAAAGCTTCATGAAGAAGGTGGACTGGGAGATTTTCCATAACATCAAAGAACAAGGGCAGAAATATCTTCTCCAAGTTTCACAACAAGATCGGAATATTGTTAGAAAGTTGTTCCAAGCCTTCTTCTGTGAGTATCCGTGCACTAAAATCCCGAAAAAAGCCCCAATATTTACAATATATAAAACATATTTCAGAACGATGTTAATTTAATTCATTAATGAATACTGAATAAATTTACATTTAATTACTAAAAGCTGACATCTTAATTAAAAATTACCTGTAAAAGCTTCATGTACATTTTGCGGAAGTAACTCGGCCAATGCAAATGGTAATAGTCGCTGCATAAACACATGACAGTCATGACTCTTCATCCCTGTAAACGTTTGCCCTTACTCAACACATCTGGAGAGATTTGAAACATATCCATCAGGAAAATTCACTTTCGATGCCACCCAACTGAATAACGCTGTTTTCGCTTCTGATGACAAACTAAATATGGGAACTGGAAATTTGCCATATTTTTTTATATGCAACTCACTTCTAATGCAAATAGCTGGTAAGCCTAACCGTGAATTTTTGCTATCTTTTATCTTTCCTTGTACGTTCAGTATTGTATGCATGATATTCTCGAAAAAAAATTTCTCGACATGCATCACATCCAAATTATGTCGAATCAGCAAATCTTTCCAATATGGCAGCTCCCAAAATATACTCTTTTTATGCCAGTTGTGATGCTGTCCATACTCGTCCGACATATTGCTTGGAACATGCCAATTACCCCCACGGGTAACTGTTTCTTGAGCACCATAATAATCAATTTGTGCTTCAATTTGTTCCCCGGATAGATACAGTGGTGGGAGATCCCGTACCTTAACTTTACTCTTGAACAAAGTCGTGTTTCGTCGGTACGGATGGTTCAATGGCAGAAACCGGCGATGACAATCAAACCAACATGTCTTCCTCTCATACGTTAGTTAAAATGCATCTGTCCTCCCAACACAATAAGGACAAGCCAATCTCCCATGCGTTGTCCACCCTGATAGTTATTGTCCACATAAGCACTGCCTTCATTATAAAATTTCTTTTGGATGAGAAATCATATGCTCTAATCCCATGAATCCATAACTCTTTTAACTCATGAATTAGAGGTTGCAGGAATACGTCAAGGGTCCTCTATGGATGCTTGGGACCAGGTACTAGTATATTCAGGAATATAAATTCTTTTTCCATGCACATCCCCGGAGAAAGGTTATAAGGCGTAAGAATTACTGGCCACAAAAAATATTGTCTGTCAGACATTCCAAACGGACTAAAACCATCTGTGCATAGATCAAGATAAACATTCCGAATATTTCTAGCAAAATTTTTGTGTACCATATTGAAATGTTTCCACGCCTTTGCATCTGAAGGATGACTAATCTCTCCATCGGTCTATGAATGTTCTGCATGCCATCTCATCGTTGCTGCTGCCCTTTCAGACTGATATAATCTTTTCAACCTGTATATTATTGGTAAGTACCACATCCGCTGATATGGCACCTTCGTCCGCCCACTCCCTTGTGATTTATATCTCGGCTTCTTACAGACTCGACATTCCTGTAATTTCTCATCATCTTTCCAATAGATCATACAGTTGTCGATGCACACATCTATCATCTCCGAAGGCAAACCAAGACTAAACACTAATTTTTGAATCTTGTAATATGATTCAGCAAACACATTGTCTTCTATCAAATACTTTTTGAATAATTCAGCCCATGCATCCACGCATATCTCAGCTAAATTATGATCTGTTTTAATATTCATCATCTTAGCTGACAATGACAATTTAGACAGACCTTCTCTATATCCCTCGTAGATAGGCTGGTTTCTAGCATCTAACATTTCACAAAAAAATTTTGCATCTAAGTTAAGTTCCTCAACAACTATCGGTTGATCAGTAAACGTTGTAATTTCCTGAAATGCATATGTGACCATCTCATGCATCATATCATGATCTATAACCTCATGATCCTCATTCTGATAACCAACATCATGCAAATTACTCGGTTCTACTTGATTAACTTCAACACTTTTATAATAATTACTACTACTTCATTCATCATTCCCACCACCACTATAACCTTCTCCATGGTGAAACCAAATATAATAATGTGGTGTAAATCCTCTATTTAATAGATGGTTCCATACAGTTTTAATGCGGGCAAATTTTGTATTCTTGCACTTCCGACAAGTACAGAACATCTTACCCGACTCAAGCGTGATTTGTGTTTGACCGGCTTGGTGCATGAATATTTGTACTCCATTCATTTACTCCTGCGTCACGATTCCAGCAGCATCTCTATGCATATACATCCACTTCCGTTGCTCGTATATATCACCACCAAAAGACGGTATTTTCAGAAAATATATTTTTATAAACATTTTTCTTTGATCAGAAAATGTTTTTTTTAATAGTTTTTTTCGAAATGTTTTTTTTTCGGAAAACGGTTTTTTTTCCAAATGTTTTTTTACTTGTTTGTTGTTTGTGTTGTGACTTATGAAGAAACTGAGGTCTTCTTATATAGACAAAATTTAACAATGATTTTACAACACCAAAATTTACAATATTATAAAAACGAATTTACGAGTAATTTACAACGAAATGTTGAGTTGTAAAAAAAAATAGATATGCCTTAACAAAAACGTGTCTACCTAATTTCAAATTTCGTCTTTAAATCGTTGTAAAACAAATTCATCGTAAACTGCTTGCAAAAATACGACGTTTTTACGACGAAATAATATTTCAATATGAAAGAGTTGTTAGTTGGTCGTAACTGAGGTACGGTTTTACCATAAATTTACAACGAATATTTTTTCGTTGTCAACTCGTTGCCCATTCAATTTTAAACTACGTCGTCCTTAATTCGTTGTAAACCAACGTTGCTATTTGTATGTTTTCTTATAGTGTACTATTGCTGCTTGTTTAATTTAAGTATCTCTACTTGCTCTACTTTGTATTTTCTTCTTACCGCCTTTGCGTTTCAACTCTAAGTTTTGCTTCGTGTGACTTTAGCATAACCCAAACCCAAGTGGGTCACAATCCCTGATTCTGGGTCGATATAAACTCTGTCTATACTACATTCGGTTATAATAGCTGGGTGAACCAAAGTAAAGCCAGTCCTGACAGGTTCTCAGAGAAGAGTTTGCAGAAGCATGTGTCCTCTTTGTGGTCTGCGAGGTCTATACGCTCTACCACGATTTGGAATGCTGCCAAGTGGGTTTTAGGATTGTTGTTTCCCTCGTAAGTTAGGAGTCCAATTTTACGAGAATCCCAGATATTTAAATTTGCAATGCACGGTGTAAATGTGGTACGTCTAGTTTCCTCATTGACCCGGTCAATCTCAGGAGCCAAACTGGTTGTCTGATGGAACTTGGATTTC
This sequence comes from Sisymbrium altissimum, assembly GCA_900406495.1. Taxonomy (NCBI): domain Eukaryota; kingdom Viridiplantae; phylum Streptophyta; class Magnoliopsida; order Brassicales; family Brassicaceae; genus Sisymbrium; species Sisymbrium altissimum. The sequence goes on along the minus strand of OVBI01002090.1, from coordinate 5,886 downwards.
ATTTCTTTCAGTTCACGGCGAACGTCATCAAACTCTAAAGTATTGACAAGGTTCGGCCCGTGTGTCCCTTCAGGATTTGGGTCCTTAAGGGGAGCTTCCGGATCTTCATTCTCTTCGGAACCAGTTTGATTAGCATTATTAGGATTGACAATAGAGTTGTTACCTTGAGGGTGCCGGGAAACTTCTTCTTCTCTGTCCTTCTCCTAATGATTTGGGGGATTATTTATACAATTATTTTAGGACAGTGGCCAAAGTCCTGGTATTGGGAATTGAACCTATAACCTATTGGTGTTAACGGTGTTAATGTTAACCATGTTGACCACTGAACTGGCACTTATATTCGTACCATAAAAGAGAATAATTACCCTTAAATGTATCCGTTACATCCTTTAAGGAATAAATATATAACAGTCATAAGTTAAGTGTTTTGTTGACTCCTTATCACTACATGCTTTAGATATTTATTCCTCGACTTCTCTTTGATCTTTTGCTCCGACCTTGTTTTCGAAGTGTTTCACCGCGTACTCGTCGTTGTTTGGCTTCAGGATGTTGGAGTGAAGTATGACTTCCTTATGTCTCCTCATTGTAGTAGTTTAGTGGCGACTTACATGGAGATCGATTCATCTGATGATATGTACTGATCTGCGAAGTGATCTCCTAGATTCGTACTGGGAGTGCGAGATCCGACCCTAACATCCCCAACTTTATATTTAGATATCAGTACATGTGCCCATAAACTCTCCTGGTCATGCATCAAACGCCATCCTAATTTACCAAGTAAAGCCTTATTCATCTCCATTGATGAGTGAATTCCCAGCCCACCCTGTCTTTGGTACACAAACCTTTTTCCATGCTATGAGATGCTGCTTGCGCTTCTCTGCCGTGCTACCCCTTAAAAAGTCTAACCTTTCAAGCGTCGACTGTGGCAATGGGATCACACTCATAGAATGCACATGGATAGGTGATAGTACAGCTTTTGTAAGAATGAACGTGCCTACAAAGCTTACAAACCATCCCTTCAATCCCAAGAGTCTTAAAGACACCTTCTCAAGAACTTCCTGAAAAGTTTTATTTTTTATTTTTTATGATAATTTTCCAACTCCCTAGTGGACTGAATACCACTTTTTTCACTGATAATTTTCTCCACATCTCGACTGACATTTGCATGAAAGAAGATTTTTGATTTTTCCATACTTACTTTCTGGCCGGAAATAATACAAAACCTCTCCCACACTTTCTGAATAACACGTACTTGGGCTACATATGCTTCAGAAAAGAGAAGTAGGTCATTGACAAAGCAAATGTGTGATAGTTTCAAACCACCTCGAGTAAGTCTTATAGGCTCTCTTACTTTGAATCCACAGCCATTTCAGTTAGATAGCATAGCCTCTCTAAACACATAAAGAACAGGTATGGCAATAGCAGATCCCCCTGTCTGAGCCCTCGTGATGGTTTAAAAGGCTCCATCTTTTCTCCATTCCATAAGACCATCTTCGAGGGACCAGCAACACATTGCATAATTCATCTTCTTCAATACTCTAATAAAACTTTCGCCATGAGAGTATCATCTAAGAATTCCAATCTGATACGATTATAAGCTTTCTCCATATACAGTTTCAGAAGCATCCAACCCTTTCTTCTTTTTTTGCACCTCATCGACTGTACTACCTCTTGAACCACCACTATGTTATTTGTATTTAACCTCCCTAGAATGATACTCGCTTGGGCATGAATAATCAGTTTAGGCATCACCTTCTTCAGTCTCTTTACCATGGTTTTTGTAATCGTCTTAAATAGATAGTTATACAAACGTATGGGTCTGAACTGAGACATTCTTTCCAGTTTTGCCACCTTATCAATAAGTACCACCAACACATCATTTGTCTCACACAGTAGAATACATGTTTCAAAGAAATCCAAGGCAAAACGAACCATTGATTGACCCACAACATCCCGACAGTGATGATAAAAAAACTGGTTGGAATCCATTAATCCCTAGAGCCTTGAATTTCCCCATACTTCTCCCTGAACTCTCCACTTTGCCGCTGTAAAAGGTTTATTCAGCTCTGTGAGCTCTACTTGGAAAAGTGTTGTAAACCCAGTTAAAGACAAACTGCGTACATCTTGATCAACATCCTCTGTTAAATAAAGTCATCTATAGAATTCAATATCTAACACCTCTAACTCACATCTATCTGATATACTTGTACCTTCATCATTCCTCAGCATATCAATACGATTCTTAATCCTCTGAATGATAGTCGACATGTGGAAAAACTTCGTATTCTGATCCCTCAACGTAACCCACTTCTCTCGGGATTTTTGAAACCATAATGTCTCCTCGTATTCTACAACCACATAAAATTCTTTTAATATATCTTGCCCTTTCTGTAAAAGAACATCAGATTGGGGCAGATCTAACTGGTCTTGAACCTCTTTAATATCACAAGTTAAATTCTCTCTATGTTTCTGAATATCTCTGAAAACTTCTCGATTCCACTTCTTAAGTGTATCTTGCAACTCTCTTAATGCAGTTAGGGTCATTAACTCCCCATTCCAAGAGTTTGTTAACAGCTCTTTAAAACCAGAATGATTCAGCCAAGCTGCTTCGAAACGAAATGGTCTCCTCTTTGGTTTTCCTTTAATTTCAGGGCATAATTGTACATATAGAGGTGCATGATCATAAGCCATAAACTGAAGATGCTTGAAGACTACTTCCTGCCATCGCAACCATGTTTATACACAGCACAAGACCCTATAGAGTCTTTTAGCAACATAATTATTCACTCCACGCTCTCTTCTCCAAATGAACTTGGTATCCGTAAACCCTATATATATCAAATATGCCTCATTAATCCACTCTAAGAGAATCTAATGACAAGCAGCCATTTTCACCAGTTCTCTCATCTAACCTTATGCTGGTGTTGAAGTCCCCTCCTATAAGTAATGGTTTAGTCACTCCCTGCACGACTTCTTTTAGTTTATCCCACATGAACAAATAGGTATGATAACTCCACAATGTCCACAATACCCACACATGACCTCCGTAATAGCCATATGCCACCACTCTGGCTCACTGCATCCACTATAAAAGAATTCTCAAAGCCCAAATTCTGACAGATACGACTTACTATATCCTCTTTTGCATGCGTTTCAAACAGAATATCCGTGTGGAATTCTTTCAGAAGATATCTAACTGATCATTTAAATTTGGGTTTATTTTTCCCCTGGCAATTCCAAAACAAACAATTCATTATCACTTGATCAACTAAACTTACAACTACCAGGGCTACCTGTTATGCCGCCGTCAAACCTGTTGATAACTCCGACTGATTCCTCTACATAACGATCTCCATATTCTGGGCATTTGCTGGCAACACCGCCAGCTGTCTCTCCAAAATCATACTTCAGATTTCGATCCACGAAACATGCTCGTAAAAACCCCTCTTGGTCGACCGACAGACCCTTCTTCCATTCTCAGTCTTTTCCCTGATGCCGACGATTCCCCCTCTCTCCTTGTTGGGCCAAAAACTAACCCACGCATGGGCCTATTTGGTTTTAATTGTGTCGGCCTTGGCCCAATCACTTCTCCAGCATTACTTACTCTGGTCTTTTTTTCTTTAATTTTTTTCTTTAAAAACTTCCTTCTTAGTTTTTTCCCTCCCACGCTAAAGAACGCCCTATCTTTAACTTGGAAAATACTCTTTCCTTTCTTCTTTTATCAAAGATACATTCATTCTCCTATTTTCCTCTTCTGAAATAACAACTTTTATAATCCTCCCAAACTCGTATCTTCCTCGAGATTCCCGAATCTGTTTGAAATTGCAATATTTGCCATACTTGTATTTCCTGAAATCTCACAGAGATTCCTTTTAGAATCAGCCTTCGATCAACCAGCCACAAAAACTACATTTTTCTTCAGCGACTATAGCATTCTACCCTGCCTTCCCACCACCATGAAACTATCCTTTACCTGCCCAACTTCCGTCAATATCTCCATCACCATTGGTGTCGATTTCTGTACAACTTTCTCTATCACTCGTCGAGGGCAATTGTGCACCAGGTGACCATAGATACCACAACCCGAAAATATGTTCGATAACCCCTCATAAGCGATAAAGTATCTTTCTCCTTTGATCATCAGTGTCCCTTTAAGGGACTTGGATAAGTTCACCTCCACACACTCTAGCAAATTTGACTCTCTCAAAATTTGGTGTTGTCAAATTGACTTTGATTGGTCTATCCAGCCGCTAAGCAATTCCAAAAAATATTGCTTTGTGGTAGAAGTTTACTAGAATGTTTGAGAGTTTTACCTACACCGGCGTCGTAACAATATCATCTTTTAGCGAATCAAAATTTGGTGACCAAGCCTGCACCATGAGATAACTACCAAATGCTCTCTACGGGCCTCCGGTCAAAGCTGCCAAGTACTCTTCCTCCAGTTCGAACCGAATAATAACCAATTGGTGTGGGAAGTCTATCACAAACATCCCTCCTTTTGGTTTCCACATCTATCCACAATTCCATGTATAATCATCGTTTCTAGAATTTGAATTTGCATTCAAGAACATCCAAAATTTACATCTGAGTCAAAGACATGAAACTACGATTTTAGTGTTATTCCTTGTAAAAAAAACAATATATATATAAGATTATACATAATTTTAACTTCTTTTTGTATTTATTACATAAAGTCTATATAATCATCTTATATATATGCATTCAAATATATAATATTAATTTCGTCATCAACACCAAATATAATAGTTATAATTATTTATATAAAAATTTGAACTCATAAACATATATACTTTTTAGCCATAGATTAATATCATATTATTAATGTTTATTTTATACATACTCTTAAAATAGAAATACACATATTTATTAACCTTTACTCATGTGTTGTATCATATGAAATGCCATTAAAATTAATAAAATTTTAAGATTTTATTAATGGTAAAATGGTCAAACAAATTATTCACTATATTTTTCAATATCTTTTAAGATTTAAACATAAAAATATAATTCTATTTTTAGTTATATCATAATGTAAAATACATATTTTCATATCTTACAATTTTCATAATTAAATATTTGTTAATAATTATAAAATTACTAAAATAAGTTATTAAATTAACTTTTGATCTACGAAATGAAGAAAACAGAACTCCTATAATATTATATATATATATATATTCCATAATATCATAGTTGAATTATTAAATCAAATATTAAATGTAAACAGAAGAACTTAGTATACAAATTATTTTTAATTTAGAATTAGACAAAAATACTTCATAAAATTATAATATTAAAATTATTCAATATTTATGTTATTTAATTATATAATGCACGGGTTAGGATTTTTATTTTTTTTTACGAATAATGTCTATTGTGGGATTAACGATTAAAAATATAAAATATTAAAATCACGGGTTAATAGAATAAAAATGAACTAAAAATATTGTTCACTAACAGATTTAAATATAATACATTATATGATACATTTATGTTAAAAATAAAATTGGTAACACATCCAAAATTTTACATTTGTAAATATATTATCCAAAATAAATAAGTATAAGATGAATTAATTTTTAATCAAATATTGATGTTTCTTTCTATCAAATTAAAATTTTATAAGAAAATATTTTCAGTATTTTCGAAATACGTATCAAAATCTTGTTGTCATACTTAAAATTACCAATCATAATTTTAACTTCATGCTATNAAAAAAAAAAAAAAAAAATTGAGCATCATATTTTTAAATGGAAATTTTAGAAAATTATAAACTAAAAAATTATCTTAGAAGTGAATATTAATTAATGTCCATATCTTATTATATAAAGTTGAATCTTCAAAGTTAGTAATTAATAGGATTAT
>OVBI01002089.1:0-24455 GCA_900406495.1 Sisymbrium altissimum | reverse complement strand
TATATATATATATATATATATATATATATATATATATATATATATAATTGTAAGGATATGAGGATTTTTCCATGATTTGTGTTCAAGATCTTTGCAGAATAGCCGCGTCAAAGTTCTAGAAAAAGCATAATTTTTATCATATGCAATTTGGAAAAAATATTTCAACCATTATTTTTCGACGTAATAGAGCACTTGCCTATACATCTCCCCTGTTGATGCCAAAACCTAGACTTCCAGAATTAACGATCAAGATATTTAGATATCGGAGAAAGCATAAATATTTGAATATCTTCGAAAATATATCGGTTTTCCCGATAAACCGATGAAAGTCGCGACGCTTTGAGCAGAATGCTGTCAGCTCGGCAGAAGAAGGAGGAGCTGCCCAGCTCGGTATTTTTTGCAGCAAAAAATGCTGAGCTGGCCTGCATCCTTCGAGATGCCAGCTGATCGTCCTGTTTTCCGAGCAGATTATCCGGAAAACCGATAAAAGTCACGATTCTTCGAGCAGAATGTTGTCAGCTCGGCATTTTAGAGAGGAACTGAACATTTCGGCATTTTGTCCAGCCAAAAATGCCGAGCTGGCTTGCATCCTTCGAGATGCCCAGCTGATCGTCCTATTTTCTGAGCGATTTGTCCGAAAACCCGATGAAAGTCGCTATTTCTCGAAACAAGACCATCAACTCATGAACCAGCTCGGCATTAACTTCTCCATCATAATATGCCAAGCTGGTTGGTCTTCTGCCTGTCCAGGAAGTGTCCAGCTGATCATCAAGTCCTATTTTCCCTTGATTTTCTCTTGGATACGCAACTAACTAGGCATTTCGCCTTGGAACACAACCAGCTCGGCAAATTCAGTGGACCAGCTCGGCATTCCATCCTGCCAAAGGAAATGCCGAGCTGGGTTACTCATGCCATCATCTGCCCATCCAAAATACAGAGCTAGCTTGTTTTGTGAGCCAAAATGCCAAGCTGGATACACAAAATAGAGAGGAGAGGGAACTGGAGACCAACTCGGCATTTTTCCCTTCAGGAAATGCCAAGCTGGTGATGAATGTGTACAGGAGCAAGCCAGCTCGGCATTTTACTCCCCCAGGGAGTTATGCCGAGCTGGTTGATCACTTCGACACTTTTGGGTGCTCTTTCAGGACTTATCGATGTTTTCGTAAACTCCCCGATGTTTTAACCGAACTTCGCGTTGTTTTGAGAGAATATCGTGATGTTTTTTTTTTCTATCGAAAACGACAAAGCGTTGACTTAAGTCAAACCAGAAAGTCAAACTGAAGAAATTGCTGAACCAATGACAAATGCCGAGCTGGATGGAAGATTCTCGAAGATTCTCGAATATCACTTGAAGTCGGTGGAAAAAGCGAAGACATAGGCTCCCACATCGGGAATTTGGCTAATTTAGGCTTAAAGTTGTCTAGTATAAATATATATCGATGTACAGCATTCAAGACAAACTTGAATAATTCGAAATCCCTTACTTTCGGATTTGGCAATAAAAACCATTCTCTATCTTTCCTTTTTTGTTAATCTTTACTTTCTTTGATCTATCTTTACTTTTGCGAAAATTCTTTAATATCTTTTGTGAGGTTTCTCTTTCCAAAACTTTTGGGACCTAACAATCGATTACTTTCCGAAAATACGTTATGCAAAATCTCGTTCCCACTTCCCATATGAAGCTGAATTAGGAGGCCTCATACAATACATGTGGATGTATCATTTTGAAAAGTTTTTCAAAAGCAAAGAACAAAAGATATGCAGCAGGAGCAATTGTTCAATCGTATCTAAATGATGATATAACTTATTTCATAGATCATTATTTTCCCTCACATAAACCAACAAAATCAAGGTAAACGGTATAATTAATCACATATATAGACACTTGATAGCTATTCTAAATTGCTATTAATTAACTAATTTGAGATGTTCATGTTAACAAGATTATTTTCAGATGAAGTCCCACACTATCATGTCACAGGGGTACCTGATATATTTACCTATGTTGGTGTTGTTAGTTCTCACAGGTCCTTCACTGGACAGAAATCTTATGACCAAATCCAGCAAGACATGGTAAGTTTATCTTTTTGTCTTTAACTGTTTATTTTTGTTATATTTTCAGCAAAAAGAATTAGGTAAACCAGATAACATAGGTGACATTTTCTTAAAGACCCACACAAAACCAAATGGGAGTTATGTTGATAAGAAGGCAGAGCAGGTCGAACTAGCGTAGTATGAGAGGAACCTCCAATTGAAGCTGGCCGAGTTTGACGCATAAGTTTCAGATGGGACTTTGCGACCTCGACAGCTAACCCCGGAGGAGTACAACAATGTCTTTCTTCAGGTAACTATGGATTTCCCAGTTCATTAAATATTTGTGTTTTTATTATTTACACATTTGCTAACTCTCTACTTTTCTTTTCCATTTCCCAGTCAACAACGGTGGATATAAGAGGTTAACCTTATGTTCTTGGAAGTCTAGGATAATCATCTCACATTAGCGGAAAGCGCAAGTACCAGGTTTCATCTTCTTCTGTTTATAACTCGATCCAAAAACAACTCTTAGAGGCTCAGAGGAAAATAGAAGAACAAGCTGCTCAGAACCAACGCCTTGTTGATGAGCTTGCCCAGTAGACAGCCTGACAAGAGGAACACGATGCTGTGAACGAACGTCTACATGATGAGCTTGCCCAACAAAAATCTAAGCTTGCCCAACAAACAGCTGAGAATGCTCAACGAGATGCTACGTAAAGGGATTTCAGTATTGTAGAGGAATACCTTCTCACAGCTGACCCGAGATTTGCCGACTTCCGTGCGGGCAAAGGAGGTTCACCTCCTCCCTCTTCTTCTTAAGTTTCTTGTTTGTTTTCAAACAATTTACTTGTGTAATTCATACTTTTTTTACATTTTTGTCAAACTCAGTGTGGAATTTCTTTTAATAAATTGTGTTTGTAATAATAAGCTTTTGTCGTTTATAAATTGTATTAGGTGTTTCAAAATAAAATGTGATTATAAAATTGATTTTATAAATTTTTTGGGTTAAATTATTCTTTAGTCGTGAATTAGTTGTAAGTTAAAGTTGACAATTTAGTCGCAAAGATGTAGCAACATAGTCGCTAAAAAGTGACTACATCTATAGCGACTTTAGCGACTAAATAGTTAGCGACTATATAACAACTATCTGTAAGTCACGTTAAGTGGTCATTAAAGAATCCTTAATAAGTTGCAAGTTAGTGACTATATTTAGCGACTCATTTGAGCCTGTTTAACGTCGACATAAAATAGTTGCAAGTTGGTCGTCAAACCGCTACGATTTAGCGACTAAATTTTTTTGCGACTAGATATTAGAAACTACTTATATTAGTCGCTATTCAGTCGTAACCGTTACTTTTACTACTATTTTGCTACTGTTTCCGTAGTCGTTAAATCTCTATTGGTCTGTAGTGTATATCTTTACACATAACTCCAACGTGGAAGTAATTTGAAACAAGACTGAGTTGTATTCACTTACAGACTTAAAGTCTTGTAAACTCAGATGAATCCAATCGTAACGAGCTTTAGGTAAGTTCACAGTTTTCTGGTGGTTATACATTTCCTTTAAATTGTTCCAAAGGATTTGTGGATCTTTCACATTCAAATACTCCTTTTTGAGACCCCCGTGGAGGTGATGACGAAAAAATATCATAGACTTTGCTTTGTCTTTACTTTGGGCCTGATTCTCTTCCTTGATTGTATGATCAAGTTCTTTTGCATTGAGAGAAAATTCAGCATCTAATGCCTATGCCAAATAGTTGTTTCCAGTGATATCAAGCACTTCAAAATTAATGCTTGTGAAATTCGACATGATTCATTGAAATAACAAAATAATTATTCAATTTATATATAGAAAATTTATTGATATCATACGCAAAGGAAGATTGCAAATCACAACCAAATATTTGATTTAACACAAATGCCACTAAGAGGAGAGTTCTAACGAGATTTGAACAACTAATCTTACTATTATTAATTGAGAGGTACATTTTTAAAAATACTAAAAAAAATCTTTTTATTTACAATGATGCCGCTACTTTTGTTTGAAAATAGATTTTATAGTATTCTATCCATTTTCTTCTAATATTTATTATTTTCTAATTACCAAAATTTAAAAAAATTGATTTTATTCCAAAATTCTAGGATTTTAGTTTCCAAAACTGTGGACCAATTAAAAAAAACCAAAATCAATGTGAAACTTATATTTTTATTTTAATGAAAATTAAATTATTATTATATAATGTTTATAAAAAATTAAGAAACACAACATAAAATATGAGATTTAATATATTTTTTTAATTTCATACTAAATTTTATATTATCCAAATATCTCTATTTGTTTTTTATATTATATAAAATTATTAAAAGCTATAAGTTTAACAAATAATATAATTCTTAAAATTCTAAAACTATCCAATCAAAACAAAAGATGAATCATAAATAATATAATATTTCTAATTCTAACAAAAATAATTACTCATATAATAAAAGTCTCAGTCAATATATTAGTCTTTCTAATTCTAAAAATTATTGTTTAAAAAAAATTGTTATTCTACATAAATACGGATTAAAATATTTAACTCCGCACGAAGAGTGGGTATAATCCTAATTTTAAGCAAATTAAAGCACATGGTTCTCGCAAAATTAAATCAAACAAAATAACTAATAATAATAAAATAATTCCACAGAATCAATCTTAAACAAAATTGCTTAATAATTTAATTAAACCAGAACTCAAACCGGTTATGCAATGGACATAAGATGACAAATAACAGTCAACACAGGTTTGAAATACAATTACACTAAATTCGTTTAATTAAATAATGTGAATATACGCAATCATCGTTTGACTTATTACTTTAATTATACAAGGAAAGAAACACAAAATGATTTCCAAAATAAATAATAACTTTCAATTTTAATGCCTAACACAATTCTTTTTAATGTTGTCAAATTTTAACAAACTAGTAGAACTGCCTAACTCCGCGCACGCGCGGGGTTTTGTATTTTTTATTTTTTGCTTTCTGAATTAATATTTTCTCTTAAAAGAACATATAGAGAATAATATATATTTAAAAGGAAAGTTAAAAAATATAAACCTTTTTTGTTTATTATATTACGCAACATATCTATTATTATGAGATGAAAGTCGAAAACATATTACTTCAAAGTGTTTGTATTGTTTTTGATGAGTTTTTTTCCTTTTACTTTTGGTTTTGTTTTATTTTAATTTTGAAAATCTAATGATTATTATATATATTTAAAATATCCAGTAATTTTTCTATCATGCAAATCTCTATTTTCCCTTTCTTTGGATAGAAAATACAATATATTAAAAAGTATTAGTAGAATAAACGTAAACACTGTCTACAAAATCGAATAGGTGAGAAGTAAAGTAAAGTAAACCAAGTTGACTTTAATCAGAAACTTGAAACAACTTGTATATTTTTAATTAAATTGAGAAAATTTGACTGTAGGTTCTTCTTGTTTTTCTAGGTACTATTCTCTTTTATTTTCTCTATGTTCCATGTATTAGAAATAACATTGTAAAAATTTAAAACAATCAGATTTTTTTTTTTTTGGGAATATTAATTTGAATATTGTTGGCTAAATGTTTACCTTCTTCCCCGTCTTTTTTTTCGTTTCTGATTCTCTTTGTTTGTAGTGGTTCTCACTTCTCCTCCTCGTCGTCACCTGAAGTTTGGGATGAGTATTTTTTTTGCAGGATGTTTTTTGTTTTTTTTTTTAAATATAATAAAATATTGAATCTGTAAAGACTTACTTTGACTGTCTAACTCCACGCACGCGCGGGGTTATTTGTTTTTTATTTTTCGATTTCCGATTTAATATTCTTAAAGAAAAACATATAGAAAAGAAAAAAAATTTTAAAGGGAAGTTAAGAAAATATAACTGTTTCTAATTTTTATTTGATTAAGCAGCATATCTATTATTATTAGATGAAAGTACAAAAAATAATACTTGAAAGTGTTTGTATTTTTTTTGATGAGTTTGTTTTCTTTTTCTTCTATCATTATTATATTTATTTTAGATATTCTGTAATTTTTCTATCTAGCAATTCTCTATTTTTCCTTACTTTGTATAGAGAATACAATATATTAAGTATTTTTAGTAAAATAAACATAAATACTGTCAACAAAATCAAATAGCTCAGAAGCAAAGTAAAGTAAACCAAGTTCACTTTAATTACAGTCTTGAAACAAATTGTATAGCTTAAATAAATTAAGTAGTGAAAGTTTGACTGTGGATTCTTCTTGTTTTTGTAGGTAGTGTTCTCTTTTATTTTCTCTCCGTTCCCTGTCTCAGAAATAACATTTAAAAATGTAAAACGATCAGATTTGTTTATTATTTTTCTCTTTTAGTTGAGAATATTAATTTGAATATTGTTGGCTAAATGTTTACCTTCTTTCCCGTCTCTTTTCGTTTCTATTTCTCTTTTTTTTTGAAGTCGTTCTCACTTCTCCTCCTCGTCGTCACCTATAATTTGGGATGTATATTTTTTTGCAGTACAGTTTCGTTTTTTTTATTAAATTTTTTAAATTATTGAATCTGTATAAACTTACTTTGAGTGATAGGAAGACCACGGAAAGCTTCTTTGTACACAATATTTGTGACGTACTGTTCTCGTTGGTGGTTTTTTGAAGTGTCTAGCACTTGAAGTCCCTTTGGTCTGGTGACCCTTGAGAGTGCAACGTACAGTTGCCCGTGGCTGAAAACTGGTTTTGGAAGGTATAACGCCACCTTCTCGAGAGGTTGTCCCTGACTCTTGTTGATGGTCATTGCATAAGATAGACGTACGGGGTACTGCCTCCGCTTACACGTGAACGGGTGTTGGGTATCTTTAGGAGACAATATTATCCTCGGAATCAAAACTTTGCTCTTCTCCTTAGTGCCTGTGAGCATTTCCGCTTCGATAACTTTATTGCCCATGTGCGTCACAATTAGCCTTGTCCCATTGCAAAGACCTTTCTGTGGATTCAAGTTTCGTATCAGTATGATGGGGGCACCAATTTGCAGACAGACATGGTGTGCTGGAAGTCCCGGGAATTCTAAGGAATTCAAATACTCCAATGGATAAGACATTTGTATTTTGTCCTCTTGTGCTTCGTCTTCGCCGACACTGTCTCCGCTGAAATACTCTTTTTGGAGGCCAGGTAACTTTGACAGTATATGAGTGTTTATCTCGTCTACTGTTTCGTTCCTTGGTGTTAATATTGCGGCCTCAGTAAGCTTTTCCCTGTTCTCGAACGTCTCGTTTAAGTCTGGATAGATAGATCTACATAATACCTCTAATGGATCACCGTCTTTTGACAGCATGAAGGAATCATCTATTTTGATCTCGTCTTCTTCCTGATTTCCTTCTTTATCATTGTTCTTCTTTGGAGCATCCCGTCTCCAACTTTGAGGATACATTTGGAAAACTCTTTCTCATCAGGGTCCACCCTCATGTTTTTTGATAATTTGAACTTTTGACATGAATCCCACAGATGAGACCGGTTTATCGCAGCGGCAACTGTTTCTTGTCCTGTCCCCTGTGGTATTACTGGTAGAATCTGCCTGAAATCCCCCCTAGGAGTACCGTTTTACCACTAAAAGGCTTATCTGCTGCTGTAGGATTTCCCTCTGATAGTATATCCCTCATTGTTCTATCCAACGCCTCAAACGCGTGGCGGTGTGCCATTGGTGCTTTGTCCCAAATGATAAGATCGATTTTGGCTAGAAGATCCGCTTGGATTGTTCCTTTCTTGATAGCACAAAAACTCTCCTCATGTAAGTTAATCGGGATACTGAATCGAGAATGTGCTGTCCGTCCTCCTGGCATAAGTAATGCAGTGATAGCAGAAGATGCAACAGGCACGACTCTTTTTTTCCTTGACCTTAAGGCAGCGATTATCGTCTTGTACATAAACGTTTTGCCAGTTCCACCCGCTCCATTCACAAAGAATAGTTTCCCTTCTTTTTTAAGCACTGAATTCATGACTTCATCGTAAATTCCCCTCTGATCAACGTTAAGTTGCGGTAGTAAAGTCTCATGAATGGCAGTTTCCTCTACTATGTTGAACTGTGATTCTTCGTTTAGCTGCTTATTGTTCAGCTCGTCTAGGACCATTTTGTTTGGTTTTGGTATGTCTTTGAAATCAGTCAACGACTTCCCATGCTCCCTAAAGATAACCTCTAAATCTATCAGAGTGTATTCTTTCAGCTGTGATTCCTGGAGCTCTAGATGTGGGAAGTTCAATGCTTTTCACTGTTTTCTCAACTGGTCATCGGCCATGTCTTTCCAACAATGTTCCCATAGCTTCTCTGGTTCTGAAACCTCACAGTAAATTAGGAGCCATACGAATAGGGTACGAAGCATATATGGAGAAGCCCACTGCGCTAACTCGTCCATAACTTCGTGTCATTCCTTATCTTCATCAAGAAACCCTCTAGCATAGCAAGCAGCTTTGTAGCTTTCATATAAAACCCCTCCAAATGTTTTTAGGTCATTGAAGCTTTTTGGCCCTCTAAGAATGTTGACCAAGATCCTTAGGTAGTACTTATCACCAGATGCTGGGTGTATGTTCACGATTCTCCCTATGTTTCCCATTATTTTCCTTCTTTCAAACATATTTACTGAACTATTCCAAACGAAATATTTAGGGAGCTCTACACACCTCATCTTCCTAACATCCGGGTACTTTTTACAGAGTTCGAACCACTCCGTCAGCTTTGTCCGGCCATGTCCATAGCGATATTCAACATTCTCGAGATCTTCGTCTTGTCCAAATATTGCTGTTTGCTCACCTTCTAGGTGTACTGGGAGTTTTACAACCGCGGGGTGGTGGTGGTGAATATCGAATGCGAATATTCGCCACATCGACTCACACGCTGACAAGTACCGAAAATCAAGATACTCGTTGATCTCGTTACGGTTTTTACCAGCTTTTCCATCTTTGCTGGTGCTAGGGTCCCCAGAGATTCTTTCTTTTATAACGGCAGTTGCTCTGTCGACACCCTTTGTGATGTATTTGAAGAGATACTTAATAGCACTTGATTTACTGCACCATTCCACATTTATATGTGCTTTATATTCCTTCAAAATGTCCACATTGTGAGGTACGACGAACCGGTTGTCTAACTTTTTGTTTGCCTTTATTACAAATCGTCCGTCCTGACTCCTTTTGTAAAGGATGAATCTTTTATCATCGACTTTACTTAACGGGACAAACTCTTTAGGGTAATTTTTGGTGCATTCTCCTTTCGCCATGCATGGTGAACTTGGCCGATCCAAACCACAGGGTCCATGCATCATATGTTGCTCCACAAGGTCGTACCCTTCTGGGTCGATGGTTTTATCAGGTATCTCAGCCGAAATTATTTTGTCGATCTCATCTGTGTGTGGTACTGTATTCCCCTCTATTAGCCATAGCAAAATGTGTGCATGTGGAAGTCCTCTTTTTTGGAATTCTATTGTGTATACCACTGCGTTTTTATTAAAAAAATATATATTTCAGTATATGGTCCTAAAAAATTGTATTTTGTGTAATTTTTTAAAACTTGTAATACCTGTAATTGGCTTTTGAAAGAATTTTCCTTTGCTGAAGTCTTCTAGTAGCTGATCGAGTTTGATTTTAAAAACTCGGCATTCGAGGTCATGTCTATCATTTGGCACATCATCACCGTATGTTTGCAAATGGCTTGTAATCTCTTCCCAGTTTGGATTACATGTAATTGTGATGAACAGATCTGGGTTCCCAAACCAACGGCAAATTACCATTGCATCGTGGTATTTCTCGACCATGTACCTTGGACTTCCGGTGTAGCTTGCTGGTAGGATTATTCTTTGGCCGATTGACTTTGCGTCTGTGTCTCCTCGTGTTACTGCATCTCTTACATTGTTGTATAGATCAGCTCTCAACTTTTTTCTGGTTGTTTTTGTACCATCGTAGACGTTCCTGCTTGATTGATGTGAAAGCGTCAACAATATATTGATGCAGCAGACGTTTTGAACGTATTATCGTCATCCCTTCTGTTAAGCCTGTTTGTATTTGATACGCATAGTATTCACGCTTTGTGACAAAGGTTCTTCTGCTTTTTTTTCCCATCCTTGTCTATTGTGGGTATTCCTTCACGGTATCCAATGTCGCCATACGGAAATAATAGTGGGTATTGCAAAGACATGAACAGGGGGTTTAAGTCACTTATTTGTTGTAGACCTTCTGACTTGTGGTTGACAATGACATCTCTTTCCCCTGTAGTATTCTCAAAATCTCCCACTATTAATCCGGCGATTTCATCAGCTGTTGGCGTATCGTACTGTCTTCCCCTTTTCTTTTGACCAATCAAACGTATTCTGAATTCCGCTGAATTCCCTTCCTCGTATACATCTCTCGCTTTCCTAAACACTTTTGCCAAACTGTATGTGTGTCAACCATATTGATCAGGTCATCAATGATCGTCTCGTCTAGATCGCTGTCTTTGGTTGTTTTATTTACTGCCGAGAGTCTGTTCTGTTTCTCGTTTGCTGTATCAAAGATATACAACTGCAAATATCTTGGTATCTCTCCTTCTTCAGGCAGTAATGAACCAATTCTGTGACAGTTTTGGCCATGGATCCGATAAGTAAAAGGCCCTCCTCCTTTATACATGACCTTGTGATCTAGCTTCGCACCCATTGATGTGAAAGCAAATAAGGAGTTGAGAAGCCGTATGTTTTTTTGGTAGTTTTTTTATTCCCCTAACAGCTTCTTTAATATTTCTGGCGGTTGTCGTTTTTGGGGAAGTTTGACCCGACCTTGTTGGCAACATAGAGTGAACAACAGTGTTTTCTCTTTTCCTTTTGTTCTTTTTTTCTCTTGAAGAAACATCAATGCATTAGAGTAATGACAGTGGACTATTTCATTATTGCCATTTCTTTTATTCTTTTTTTTTTTTTCATCCATACACCCTGTATTCAATTAATATTTCAATTAGATTTAGAGTTTATAGGATTGTTTTAAAAATTATGGTATTAGAAATACAATATAATTATAATTAAAATTTGAATAGTTTATATATTTTTAATACCGTAAATTGTTTTTTTTTTAAATTTATTTATTTCTTTTCTTGATTTTTGCATGACTAATTTTTTATAGGTTTTGAATATTGGTGGTTGATAGTGTTTTTTGTTATTAATTTTGGGTGGTTTTTTCGGTTGTTATTATTAAATAATTTAGTTTTTTTTTTATAACTGGGCCTAAAATTTCTTAATTCCTAACAAATTTGTTTACCAAACTTTGAAAACTTTCAATTAGTCTTTTTAAAATAAGTAGATAGAGTTTAATGGGTATTAGAAAGTTTGTATGAGCTGACCTAATTTAGGCCTATCTTGTGGGCAATTAATTATGGTAAGTAATAGAAAAGGAAATTTAAAGTATTTCTTTTCTTTGTCTTCGTCCGAGCTGTCGATCCATAAAGGATTGGGTATATTTAATGTTTTCTGTTTTGCTTTTTGGGCTTGTTTTTTTTTGTAGACATTAACGTTAAAAATACTGGCCTGTTAAGGAAGAGAGTATGGTGGACAGAAAACATTAATATGGCCTGTTAAGAATGAGTTACGTTTGGGAGGAGACACGTGTCTATTGAATAGGGAAAGAGGTCCCTAATTATATAAAGGATATTCACGGTTTGTGATTTAACAAATAACATATTCAAAATTCGAATTTAAACAGTGATTTTATTATAACTATAAAATATATCAAATTTGAAACAATATATTCTAGTATCATAGATGCACATAGAAAACAGCAGATTAAATTGATTAATATCTAATAATTTAATTGCATAAATTATAGTACGAATCAAAAAATAAAAATAAAAATAAAAGACATACATAAATTTAATTTGATGAGCAATATAATAAAATTCTCTTTAGTAAAATATGATAAATTTTATCTTCAAGAGAATATCATAAAAACTCTCTTCAGGAAACTGTAAGCAAGTTCTCTTCAAGAGAAAATAAGAAAGTTCTCTTCAAGAGATTTTGCATAGTAACCTTCAAGTTTATAAAAATAAAATAAAATAAATAGCATGAATCATCAATTCTTACAAACCATGAATTGATAATAAACATTGTTTTAAAGATGGGTATATAAAAAAAAATAGTCGATAAGAAAAATTACCTTTTAGCTCAGAAGAGAAAGAAAAATTATTGAGTTTCGTGCTGATATCGTGTCGTAAAAAAAAAGAGAAAAATAGAGAATTGTGTGTTTATTCTAAACAGAGTGGTGTTCTTTATATATGAATACAGGTGATGAGGTTAGAATGACTTAACCTAATGGGCCAATATAATGAGGCATTACATGGACATCTCTATAATATGTAACAATAGATACATTATTTCATTCGCTTTACATATCTAAACTAATATTTGTTGCTAATATATCACTTGACTAAATCAAATACTTATCAATAATGAATCTATTATATTAAAATATAATTTTTTTTTAAAAAACATTACTTAATGTGTGATTTAGATTTTTTTACCTGTGAATCTTAGTGGAGGTTACTGCTTTATTTGTTTTAATAGATTTGAAATCTGAAGAATATTCAGTGTTATTGGTTCTCTAATTTTAAAATTTATGTTAAAATCATGTGTTATTGGTTATATAATTTATAAATCTTTAATTCAAATTAGGTGTTATTCAATTATATGAATTTATTAACGGATTTGATTACATAATAAATTTAGGTGGATTTGAGTGAATTTATTTGTTAAAAATACCAAAAACTAAAATCCGCAGAAAACCTTCAAATTTATAAATATTTATTAAAATTCACATGTTAGATTTGGAAATCACTATATTTTTTGTAGACATTATTTTGTTGATTTAGAAATCCGTATAGGATTTATAAATCTAAATAAAATATTCTGATTCCAAATCTAATATGTAAATTTTAATAAATCTTTACAAATTTGAGAGTTTTCCTTTTGATTTTAATCTTTGTATTTTTAATAAAAAAATCTACTCAAATTCACTTAAGTTCATTTTAAAATCAAATCCATTAATAAATCTGTATGATTGAATAACTCATGATTAAATTAGGATTTATAAATCATAAAATCAATAACACATGATTTTAGCATGAATTTTAAAATTGTGGAACCAATAACACTGGATTTCGTTCAGATTTTCATACATTAAATTACATAAACCAATAACCCCCACCTATAAATTCCGTAGAGATTTATAAATCAATTTAAATTCATAAACAAATAACAGATTTAATTTAATTTGATCAAAGAAAATTATAGAATATAACATTATCTCTACTAAACATATTTTCAAACAATGAAATTATTAAACATATATCTAAAACATCTAAAAATGATAGATCTCAATTTTCTTATTAGTTAAAACAAAATAGAAATAAAATCATACATATTAGATTATTAAAGAAAATAATAAATATAATTAAATAACATAGTACATCAGTTATTTTATTGATAATAAAATCTAATTTTGGTAAAAATACACATAAAACAACATAAATATTTTCAGAACATATTTGAACTAATAGAATAATTAGAAAATGCATAACAAATTCAAACTTAATATTAAAATATTTCTAATTTATAAAATGGTAAAATGTAAATATTAATATATTTAATATATATATTACTTAATTATATAGTATGACATGTTCAGATTTCTTCTATTGTTTTGGTATAATTACGGAGTCTTACAGTTTCTACCATTAAAATATATAAAATATTTAAACAATTGTAAATCAGATTAATTAATCAATTTATTCTGGTTATAATAACATTGAGAATAACCAATACAAAATAAGTTAAAATTAATTATCAGATTTTAACTTTCAAAAATATGTAATTATGATTATATAAAGATATAAATTTAGTTATAAAAATACTAAAACAAAAAGAAATTCAATAAATATATACTATTCAAAAAATTAAAAATATGTTTGACCGATATAAGATAAATTATTAACATATATTCTTCCGAAAACAAATTCATATATACTAGAATATTATAAAATATTTTTTAATGTGCTCTAATTATGTTAAAATATATTATTCAGTTATATAGTGAGACGATTAAAATTATTTTTTCCAAACGTACGGGTTTCACGGTTTATGCCATAAAAATTTTTGTAAATATTTAAACAATTCCAAAATGAGTTAAATAATTAATTAATCTATTTTGATTATAAAAATATTAAAATAACTAATAAAAATTGAAATAATTCATTATCATATTTTAACATTTTAACAGATGTAATTATAATTATATAAAAATAATAAAACAAAAAAATTCAATATATCAATATATGTTATTCCGTAAAAATTATAAATATGTGAGACCAACACAAGATAAATTATCAACATATATTCTTGCATAAACAAATTCATATGGACTAAATATCATAAATCGTTTTATAATTGTTAACACAGAAAAATGCTAAACACCATTACAACAAATTACCCATAAAAAAATAACCTTGTTAACTGTATCACAAACACACCAGCTTATATGAGATAAAAAAATATATTTTTTCTTTACTTCAAAACCTCCAAAGCCTCAAAGCAGTCAAAACCGATATGAGTAAGACATACAACAGAATGGACTGGAGCTTCATATCAACAGTCCTCACACGGCTAGGATTTCATCACAGGGTTATCAATCTCATTCTTCAATGTATATCCATTGTCACCTTACTCATTTCTCATCAATGGGAGTGCACAATTAAATGTTCTTCCTCAAAGAGGGATTAACCAGGGTGATCCTCTCTCCCCATATATCTTCATTTTGTGTAGAGAAGTCTTGTCTGGCCTTCGGAATACGCACGAGAATGGCTCCTTACCTGACATAAGAGTTTCACAAAAAATTCCAAGAGTCAACCACCTTTTGTTCGCCAATGACACTATCCCGTGTTATGTCGAACTTCAAGCTTCCAATGACTCTCGGAAAACGTATTTAATCAGCTATCACAAGGTCTTTTTAGGATTCAAACCTAATAAGAGGAAAATTTGTTGGATTTATTGGAATCGGATAGGAAAACCACGATGTGATGGAGGTTTGGGAGTAAAAGATATCAAGAAATTCAACGATTGCTTGCTAGCAAAACTAACCTGGAGAATCTTAACCAATGCAGAGAGCCTAGCCTCAAGAGTCCTGCTTGGAAAGTATTGTAGTGATATGCACCTCCTAGAAATAACATCAAAGACCTAAAGGTCTCGGCACTGATTGATGGGAATGGAAATTAGAACACCTAACTAGTGATGAAACCCCCCTCCCCCTGCCTATTCTCCTTTTATTCTGTGCCTGAGAATAAGTTCAAAGGTTGCAAGAGACTCTTATTCTTGGCTACCAAACAGATCCGGGGCTTACACGACAAAGTCAGGATACTTAACCATTATTTTTGGCCAAACTTCCCCGGTGGTCCCAGATCAAGTAGCTACTAATTTTTCCTGGACTGCAGACATATGGCCAAGAAATTTTCCACTTAAACTGAAAACTTTCCTTTGGCAAATAGTGAAAAATGCCCTCCCCACTGGTGAAAATTTACTTGATCAATCATGCTGCCCTCATTGCGGCAACATAGAAACTATTGAACACCTTTTGATCACATGCAACTTTACACAGACCACATGGCCGGGTGCCCCCTTTCTAACACCATTCACCTATACAGTGGCTACAAGACTGGTATGAGTTCTTGACCGGTTCTATGGCTACACCATCCCTTCCCCTTTGGGAGGATTCTGTCCTCATAATTGTGTCACCTGCATCATAAAGAAGCAAATCAGTAACTTTGAAAATAGGGGAAATAGTCAACTCATCTGGTAGTTCTAGCTTGTAGGTGTTGTCATTGATTTTCTCCAGCACAAGGAATGGACCATCTCCATGAGGACTAAGCTTGGATTTCCTCTATGTAGGAAACCATTCAGTTCTCATGCACTACAAAAAAAAACATTATAGGTGACATACATATTAATCGGAAGTTGGTCAGAAATGAGTATTTCTGATAATATTCCGACACTCAAAGTTTAGTTGTATTCGCGTCTTGGAAAAAAACTATTTTTCACAAAATAATCGGTACGTTCCGATAAAAATTATTGTCAGATATATTCATCGGAAAAGTGATTGAAAAAAACCGACCAAGTTTTAAAAAAAAAAACTCAATAGATTTCTAACAATTTCATATATCTAAATAACAATAAAAATATATCAAAGAAACGAAAATATTGAAAATCACCCAATTATATAAAAATTCTACAGAAAAAATAATTTTTTTTTAAAAGCTAGATCTATGAAATCGGTGAAATTGGTGGTGTATAGTATGACGATAATAGTGATAGCATAGTGAATGAAAATGGCAGTAGTGGTAGAAGGACTTGCAGCAGTGGCAGTGCAAGGAGTTGCGACGGTGGTGTGGAATGAGTTGCGGTGGGTGTGGAATGAGTTGCGGTGGTGGCAGTGGTAGAATGAATGGAAAGAATAGTAGTGGTGGAAGGAGTTGTGGTTGTGGCGATGAGGAGTTACGGTGGTGGCGTTGTAAAGAGATCTGAGCTTTGCAGTGGTTCTATTCTACATACAAAACGTAGATCTGAAATCAAACAGATTTGAAAGAAAAAAAAAGAGAGGACAGAGGAGAGTGAAGANAAAAAAAAAAAAAAAAAAAAAAAACAAGAATGATTAAGTTGTATAAAGAAAGAGAAATCAAGTTTTTGACCGAAGAAGGAACAAGAAGAAGAGGAGAGAAAGAAGAATTAATTTCAGATTTTTCATAATCCTTTCTCAGAATGAAAAAAAGTTTATCAGAATTGTTTTTGATAAATTTGTGACAAATGTGTATATATTATATATATATATATATATATATGTATTAACTAGTCAGCAATTTATCAATGAATTTAAATGGGAATGGTGACACGTTCAACATTGCTCAGTCTTGACATGTTTCCATCAGAAATTTCAACTACGTACCAAGAAAGTCTATATGTCGATAGTTCCATGAAATCTCTGATAAAGTTTATGAGAAAATACCGATAACATATTTTTCTTGGAAAAAAATTAGTTTTCTGAGAAAATGCGGATGAAAATTTCTAAGAATATATTGGATTTGTCGAAAATCTCCGAGAAGCTACCCAGAATAGTTTGTATTCCTCAAGATGTTCTCGGTATGCCGTCGATATTTTTCGGACGACCCATGTTCTCGAAAACAGTGGTCACTATATGCGATGGTTTCTTGTAGTGATATGTAACCACACCAAATCTCCCAGTTCCAAGGTCACTTTCTTGAGCCCCTGGTCAACTCGCTCTTTGGGTTTTGCAGCCTTGTTCTCGAAATTCACTTGGACCTGGTTGTCTCTTCATGTATTGTGCTTTGGTCTTGCCTTTTACACTAGAAATCAACCTGGGAAAGAGAAGTGAGATCTTATGGTGATAAGGGATTAGCCTCATATACTACTTTAAATGGTGATTTCTTAGTAACTGAATGCCTAGCATGATTGTACGTAAATTCAATGTAAGGTAGACAAGAAAACCAATTTCTTAAATTCTTATCTACTATAACTCTTAGGACGGTTGAGAGAGTATAGTCTACTATCTCTGTTTGGAGATGAATATTAGTGGAAAATAATAGTTTGGTTCCCAGCTTTCCCCATAAAGTTCTCCCGAAGTGGCTTACAGACTTTGGATCCCGGTTTTACACTATGGTTTGTGGAATGCGTGGAGACGCACTATTTCTTTAAAGAGCAGATCGGCCATTTGAGTAGCATCATTGGACTTGTTGCATGATATGAAATATGTCATCTTAGAAAAATGGTCTACCACCATGAAAATGGAACTCTCAGTGTTGATCATAGGCAAATCTATGACAAAATCTATATAAACATCTACCCATGGTAGGTTAGGATTAAGCAAAGGCATGTAAAGTCCATGCGGGTGTGATTGTGATTTGTCTTGAAGACAGGTGATGCACTTTGCACAGAACTGTTCAACATCTCTCTTCACTTTTGGCCAATAGAAGTGATTCTTAAGGACATCCAAAGTTTTGTCTCGGCCAAGGTGTCCCATAAGACCTCCTCCGTGTGCTTTGCTATTCAGTATCACGCGTGGATCCTTGGGGGATGGATAACCTTCGGCCTTTGAACAAGAATTTGTCTTGCTGATAGAAATCTACAAAGGCGGCTTGGGACGTTTATTTTTAGGCATCTAGAAAGTCTGGATCGATTGGATATGCATCTTTGATGTGCTCAAATCCCATGATTCTAGCCTCCATGGCACTGATCAGTGTGTCTCTCCAGGATAGGGCATCTGCTACAATACCCTCCTCGCCTTTGTTGTATTTGATCATGTACCAAAAAGTCTCCATTAACTCAAGCCACTTGGCGTGTCTCCTCTTTAGTGTAGTTTGGCCTCTCAAATGCTGTAAGGTCTTATGATTTATATGAATAATGTTGTCAAACTTCCAAACTTCTTACCAACGCGTATAACTCCTATTCATATGTCAGGTAGTTCAATGTGGCTTCACTAAGGTTTTCACTGAAGTATGCCACCGGTTTACCTCATTGGGTCAGCACGGCTCCTATGCCTGGTCCAGAAGCATCACATTCAATTTCAAACATTTTATCAAAAGTTTGGGAGTACCAGAACCGGTGCATGGTTCAAGCTGTTTGTGAGCTTGTTGAAGGCATCATCTTGAGCCGGTCCCAATTTGAATGCTTGGTTCTTTTTGATCACTACAGTTAAACTATGGTGCTTAAATCCTTCACTAACAACCTGTAGAAGCTACCCAATACGTTTAAAATCCTCACATGTGCAATGGTCGTTAGTGTACGCCAATCATGAATTACTTTGATTTTTTCCTCAATGGCCTAGGAAAACCAAAGGTAGAACCTTTGGTTCTGATACCAGATGATACAGCGTTGGGGTATGGAACTGTTGGACAGTGGACGGTTCGACGGAGAAGCTGGCCATACGGTCGCTATCTACTCAGTCGATGGGTGGAAAATGGAGTTATGGATAAGATGGAAACAACCGGATGTTCGTATGAAGCTCTTTGGAGGTTCGGTGGGTGGAATGAAGAACCGAATCAGGCGGTTCAAGAGATGGAACGTAGGGCGCCACACAAAAGATGGAAGCTTTGTGATAAGTCGGACCAAAAATCTTCAAGGAATCCACACAAGAAGAGAAGCGGCTAGGACTTTTCATTACTTAAAGATAATTCATCGTTTTTATTGATATGTATAAAAAATTCTTCGTAAAATACTGCAGGGGGACTTTATTAAATACTCCTTCAACTTGGAAATTAAATAAAATAACAGAAAAGAAAAATATACGGAAAGAAAAAAAAAATTAGTCATAAAGATATAACCAAATTTTCTGCCAAATAAAAAGTGCAAAAATTAAAAGGAAATCATGCAGATCAAACAAAGGAAACCATCATTAAACCAAATTCAATTGCTTACCTTGGGGGCATTGGATGAGAATCTTATAGTCTAAAGTATTGGATCTTCACGGGCACTTTAACATAGCATTTTATACCAAAAATTATTTTTACCCAACAAATTTTAAGTCCACATTTTTCCTGCCAAAAATCACAAATCCATCATTTTTGCCAAAACCGCAAATCCAAGTTTTTCCCACCGACAGAAAATCTCTCTTTTTTTTTTTCTGCTAAACCACAAATCCAAGTTTTCCCACTAAGACAGAAAATCTCTATTTTCCGCCAAAACAACTAATTCAATTTTTCCTATCAAAACGACGAATATCCGTTTTCTACGAAAACGGCAAATTCAGATTTTCTCGCCAAAATGTAAAATTGCTGTTTTTCCAGCAAAAAAAAAAATTGATGTTTTCTACCAAAACGAAAAACGATAAATCTCTATTTTCGCCAAAACAACAAATCCGCTATTTCTCTCAAAACCGAAAATCCGTGTTTTTCCATCAAAAATGTAAATTTGCATTTTTCCGTCAAAACAACAGATCCACATTTTTCCATTAAAGCAGCAAATTAGAGTTTTCCTACCAAAAGGGAATATCAGATTTTTCCATCAAAACCTCAAATTCACATTTTCCTGCTAAAAACGCAAATATGTGTTTTTCCGTCAAAACCGAAAATCCAAATTTTCCCGCCAAAATGACATTGGAGTTTTTGCTAAAAGCACAAATTCACATTTTTCCGGCAAAACCACAAATCTACGTTTTCTCCGCAAATATCGTAACACTTTTATCAAATAAAATAAAACTTTAAAAATTAAATAATCTAATAATTAATTATTTACTTATATACAAAAATATATCATTTTTAGTTTTTTTTCAGTCATAACATCCTATATATATTATTTGAGAATTAGTATAAAAGAATAATATCTCTATCATGTGTTTATTATTACATTGACATACTTATATGTCAGCTTCACATATCTTCTCATAACACATTTAAAAACCCCTCAAAATACTAGAACAAGTGCATTATATGCCACCATCATATTTCTATATAATTATTTAAAATTTTTGATTTTGATGGACTTATACATTTCATCTTTCAACTTTTATCTTCAGATTGCAGAATTTTAAGAACACTTTTTATAAATAATTTATTATTATACCAATTTGTTGTATAAATTTAAAATTACTATTACTATATACATGAATTTTATATTATGTTTGGTTTCTGATACTACTTTTTGTTTGTCAACACTCTTCATTAAAAGCCTTTTGGGCCAAATTCGGTTACAAATGGATTGCAAGTACAAACCTATAATTACAATCGAAGCCCAAGAAGATAAAGATAAGGTTTAAGGCTTTGAATGGTGACCACTTAAGGAATAATGGGAATGGAAAAAAAAAAGAATGAAAAGGAATAAATTAAAGGGAATAAAAGTAATATTTGTTACTTATTATTCCTTCCCAATTTTGATAAAGGAATAATTTTGTTCTATAATTCTCTGCAAAAAAAGGAATAAGAGGGAATCATATGTAACAAATATTATTTATGAATGGTAAATATTTTATGGAATGAGAAGGAATTTATTATTCCCTATCATTCCCTGGTTACCAGTCAGACCCTAAGTGAAAGTCCCCACGTGTCAAATAACGTGGCAATCATCTTGGACATGGATGTGGCTTTCGTGGAGAAGAGGAAAATAAGGCACCATCAAAAGCAGGATCCGACTAGAGACTCCGCCAGAAGCAGTTGCCGAACTATAACTACGTCAAGCCAAAGTAAGCCCCACTTTCTTGATTAATTCCACTTGCTTACTCCTTCTCCTAGATCACTGGTGAATAGTGAAGAGTTTACAAACTGACAGCCGGAAAATAAACTCCGAGAAAGCTTTAGATGAAACAGAAACTGAACCTTTGCTGAAACGTTTTCCAACATGAAAACTCCAGCTCTAGTGAGTCAGTTCTGAAATCAAAGAAGCTTAAACAAAATCTTGGAAAGATTATCTCGAAAAAAACTTTGCATAAAACCTATTAAGCTTCCAAAAGGAAGCAAAGATTTATGTTTTTCTTAACAAAATCCAAGCTATACCAACAAAAAGAAGAAAACTCTCATATTCAACCGGGATAAACAGAGTAAGAGGAGGAAGGAGAGAAAGTAAAACAGAAAATTTTAACCGAACAAAGTCGGAAAGAGATCCGATCAGAATTTATTATCTGAGATATCGGAAACAGAAAACCAGATTAACTTGAACGTAAAATCCGATGAACGGAATAAAAACAAAACAAGAGACTCTCTCTCTGAAAGATGCTATAGAGAGAAGAGAGAGAGAGCTCCCGTTCGTTTCTGATACTACTTTTAATATATAACAATAATGTTATATACGATAATAGTCACAATTTTAAACCAATTTAGTATATAAAAAAATATAATCAAAACCACGATATCTTTCTTATTTAAGATGTTTTGGTCAATTTGTTTTTTTTAAAATAAAAACACACATATATATATTTATTTATTTTCTCATCATTAATTCCTTTATTTTATTTAGAGAATGTATACAAATCAGTATATGGTATAAAATTAAGTTATAACTGGTTTTCTTATCAAATTTAGGGATTTGTAGGTACATAATTTACGTAATCAAATCAATTTTGAATGGATAATTTTTTATCCTTAATTTCTTTCCAAATTATACCAGCATAGTTAATGATCTACAATAACTAGATATTTTAGCTAAAATCCAAATATAAAAAGGATTATGAAACCTAAAAATCTACTTAATTTGTATATAACTAATCTAAACTATATTTACTAAGTCTTAAACTAACAAAATTTATATTGATACTCAATATTATTAACATGCACATGAAACTAACTTTTTATGAATAAAATAATTGATGAGTTTCTCATTGCGCATGGCACACGGATTGCTTCCCAGTTTAGAAATTATTACAAAAAAAAGACTATTACAAAATCATAAAGGAAAAACTTAACATCCAAATGTTATATTTAGATGTGAATGCCAAAATCAAAAACGAATAATACTTAGATTAGCTTTCAGAATTTCAGATACATAATTCAGATGCCACATCTAAATGCTGCATGTAGAACAACTAACATTACCTTGGAAAACAAATATTATTTTTTCAATCTTTATTCCATTCATTTTCTGTGTACAATTTTGTTATATCAATATGAGAATGATGATCACGCACTACAAGAAAGAGTTATATATACCTACAATGTCATTTGTCGGTGGTTTAATGGATTGAGTGGTTTACGATGATGTTCCGAGGAAAGATAAACCGTCGGAATTTGACTCTCGGAAATGAGCTGTTGTCGTTAACTTGTCGGAAAAAACCGGAAAAGTCCATTCTCGGAAAATTAGTCGGAACTAATTGTCAGAAGTTACCAACACAACACCGTTATTTCCGATCAGATTGTGGAGACTATTATCGGAGAAGCATTGAAAGCTTCTGAGGAACTGCCGATAAAGACATAAACCATTGTCGGAAGAATTCTCAGAAATGTTTCGAGGAATCCAAACTGAATTAAAAAATTGCACTGAGACCAAATCTGTATCACTGCTGCTTCCGAAGAACATCCAGATTTGAGTTCTTCATATATACATGAATCTTTTGTTTTTCCACTTTATATCTCAATTACAAGTCCGACGGCTATAGTTTTATGGTCCAATTACAAAAAAATCTTAATTTGAACTAATATGAGAGAACCACCTCAAGCCAAAAACAATGTTTTAGCAGAGGTTTATTCTGATTTTGCCACCATTGAAGTTGCAGATCTAATGAAGAGAGGTTGAACTCTATTCCTGACCTGTTGTTCATTCAAAGTGAGGATGGCGTTTTGTTAGAAGTCTATATCTTCTCCCTCTTGCAAAGAGATATTGTGAAGATGAAAATGAGTGGATAAAAAGTAAAATATCTGGAGATAAAGAAATCGTTAAAGAAAGCAAGAGAAAGAAAATATCATCACATTTTTGAGATTGAGATGTTACTTGTGGAGATGCCGATCTACTTAGCTAGCTCTTGAGGGGCTTCAGATCTGAAACAACTTTTTTCCAAATCTAAAAGGTGGGTGAATAATTTATATATAGAGGTCGTTAATGGTATCTGCTTAAAATTAATGAACTGGCGACATGTGTACATGAAAACTCCTCTTGTGTCGGTAATTTCTGAGAGACTATCAACAATTTTTTCATGGTTTTGTTCGTCATTACTTCATCGGAAGCGGTTCACTTGCCGACACACCAAAGTGAGAAATTTCTGACACTTTTTCATTTGGTTTCCGACTACATACTATGAAGCAATTTATCGAGAAGATGCTGAGAAAATCCCGACTATATTTCCTATAAGATTTCGACAAAACTATATTCTCAGAAATGTTTTTTTTTCCGACAAGATTCCNAGATTCTGAGGATCCATTTCTGATAAAATACTGAGAGATATATTTTATCGTAAATTTTCGAGAATATTCCGATAAAATTAATTTTTTATCGAAAATTTCTCAGAAAATGGATGGTACAGTTTTTGACGAGTCTAATTCTTCGAAGCCATTGTCGGAGCCAACACCCTTTTCTTGTAGTGACGGTCTTTTTTGACTATGAGTCTGAGTAGAATATTTTCAAATGAGATACGTTAAGTTCCAACAAAACCAACTCCGGAGATGAGAAAGGCAGCGGCTTGCATGAGAAGATATATATACAAAAACGTGTTTCCGAAGAAAAGGTTGTAGCATGCACAACACAATAAGTATATACCCATGACCATCTCCTTTGAATTTACTCTGCAAGAGAAAATAATAGACCATATTTCTTAAGAAAAATGAAAACAATAATCTAAAACCAAACTTTAAACGTTAAACACTAAGTCTGAACTTTAAATCGAAAATTCTAGATTCAAACTATATAAACTAAACTCTAAACCCCCAAAGTGGTACGTTTTCTT
>OVBI01002088.1:0-24472 GCA_900406495.1 Sisymbrium altissimum | reverse complement strand
GATCATTCACTTTACTTGTTTCTCAAAACTGATTTATTTATAATATATATCATTTAATATTACAATAAATTAAATTATATTGTTTTTAATAATATTCTATTTATTATCGTAAAAGGTATAGTTTTTAATAATTTTTAGCAGTTATAAGATAATAATAATGACTTGATTTGAGTAAACTAATTATATTTTTAAGACTAGACTTTAGATCCATCTAACCAAAAAAAGAATATACATATATTTGAAATATATATTAAATGATTTCTGAAGAAATAAAAAATATATTATATTTAGAATTTGAGAGAAAATATATGATGTGATATAAAAAAATTACTAGACTATATTAAAATAATTTATATTTAGTTGAAGTGTTATATGTTCTACTTATAATAATCAGTAAATTCTCGAATTTAAAATTTATCAACATTATTAGATTTATTATGGAAGTTAAAAAAAAATTATTTAGATAATATTCTATAGCAAATAAATATCGCATATTAAAACATTCAAAATTCTAAAAAATCTAAAATATTAAATTTATTATTTTATTTTAAAATTTAATAAACACTTTTAACGTTATTTAGCCTTAACTGTTATATATTAATAGAAGTAAATTAAATAATAAAATATTAGATATATAAATATTGTAGAAATATATATTAACAATATATAATATACTATGGAATTTCAGCGTTTTGCGCGGATTAATTTTTTTTTCTTTTCTTGTTATATTATTTTTTGTTATTTATATTTTTAAAATATATATTATGCAAGTGTAATAAAGCTTTCTTTTATATTATTTTAAAAATTTTAGATCCATTTTTTTGGTTTTTTCTATTATCTTTATTTTGTTCTCCAATTTTGTTTTCTAGTTTTTTCAATTTTATGGAATATTTTTATTTTTTTATTCGTTTCATGATTTTAAATAATGTGATGTATCAAAAGTTTGTAAAAATTATTTTATTGTTTTCAGTTTATATGATATATTTTTCAAATGTTAATTTATGTTTTCACTTCCAACCTATTTTTCTCATATTTGAGAGTTTTATGGATTCGTGTTTGTCTTTTCTATTTTTTATGCTTTTGGTTGATGATGTTTATGGTTTTTAATATATTATTTATTTATTTTTTCATTTTTTCTGTTTTAAAAATAATTATTTTTTTAAATTATCTTCACTCTCTCCATCTTAAAAGTAATTGTTGCTATAAACTATATAAAAATATGATAAATAATAAAATAATTTGTTTTTAGAAATGTTGTTCTATTTTTTAAGAGCTGACGATCTATTTCCCCCTGAGAACTATCATATAACACCATATCTACACAGAAATATTTTTAAGAAAATGTCTTTCAAAGTTATATATAAGTTATGTTTTCTAAGAATTTGTTTTTTCAAATTTTAAAATACTATATATTATATTTAATAGATAATATTATATATAAGATCTATTTTCTACAGAAATGTCTTGTCATATTCTACTTAGATACATTTAATAAGTTAATGAGAATTAAAGCATAATCATATCAAAAATTTTAAAATTAACTAAATGTAGAGATGATTTGTCAAAATTTTAGAATTTATAGAATGATATGGCAGTATGAGAAGGGAGTATATATTACTTTATATATGTAGATAGGTACTAAATTTAGTAACATATTAATAGATGAGAAAAACAAATTAAATCTAATTAAACACAAACCAGTTGTGCTCTCCGGCTATGTTGCCCACAGCGGTCAAAGCTTCACTCCATATTCGCCTCTCCTCCTCTGTTCTTCTAGCACAAGTTTCGTTGAAAACTTTCCCGAACTCTCCGATCTGGTTCCTCACATCAGATGGATCTACTCCGTAGAAGACCGTCATCACTATTTGGCCAATATCTTTCCTGCATTTCAAAATCTCCAACAGCTCATCCAAACACCAGCTCGATGAAGCATAGTTCTTGGAGAGCACCACGATAGAGATCCTCGATTCTCTGATCGCTTGCGTGAGAGCAGGGGCTATGGTTTGGCTTCTCTCGATCCTTTGGTCATCGAAGATCGAAATCCCATTGTAGCTAAACTGGTTGCGTAAGTGACTGAGAAAGGTTTTACGGACGTCAGGTCCATGAAAGCTCGTGAAAACACGGTATGTCCAGGTGCGAGGAGAAGAAGTTGAAGAAGAAGAAGAAGAAGCCATGAGAGAGGATTGTGAGTGGCTCAGACCACACAGATTCGAAAATTTATGGAAGAGAAAATGGGAAGACGCGTTGTCACTGTTTTTACTTCCGACCAAAACAAAAATATAAAATGTTTTTACTTCCGACCAAAACAAAAATATAAAATGTTTTGAGTGATAAGAGTTTTTACAAACGTGCCATTTTCCATTCATTTGAATTTGACCCATTAGGACGGAAACAAAAGTTTTGTCGGCTACAATTTATTGTCTGTACCTTTAGTTTTGTCCTCAAAACAACTCAACAATTTCCAAGTAACTAAATTTTATTACAGAGTGAACTGTAACGAATTTCTGTTAAAATTTGGAATCTGGATTTTCTTAGGTGTTAGCAATATTCCACTGGATTCATTTTTTTTGTTGATGCAGTTGATGTTTTGGTTTAACCAACGCATGTAATTAATAATCTTTTCTATTCTCTCTCTTTTCTTTTTTTTATATAAAGCTTTTTTCTAAAAACCACAAAGATTAAAAATCTATACTATTAAAATAGAAACACACACTAAAAACTAACTTTAATCCTATATATTATTTACAAGAAATACCATTGAAAATTAACTAAAAAACTAAAAATTCATTAAGTGTAAAATAGTAAATCTAATTATTAATTAATTTATTAACAATATTTTTTAGTATTTTTTAAGAATTAGACATAAAACTATTTTTCTTTTTTATTAATAACATAAATATGTTTTACAACTTTTCTAAAAAATTAATTAATAAAATTCGTAAATAATTGTTAAAATATTAAAATAAATCATTAAATTAATTTTATTTATATAAAAACGATATATTAACAATTATACATATATATTTTAATTTAATTTCCAGTTAAAGATTATAAATAATCCAGAATGTATATTATTTAATAATATAATATTTTTACGAAATGATATCCATTACGGTTGTCATATGAAACATATAAAATATTTCTACCATTGAAAAATGGGAAAAATAAATTAACACATATTGAATATGAAAATATTAAAAAGAAAAATTTTTAATGAGTTAAAAGGATAAATTAACTCATTTTAATGATAAAATATTAAAATAAACGTAAATCAATGCAAAATGAATTAATATATGAATTATATTATAATAATAATTTTATTTTAAAAATACTATAATATTATTTTAAAAATCTTGAACATATATTATATCATGAGTTGAAATCATAATCCGATTAATATAAGTTTGGAATAAAATCAACACATTTTATATTTAAAATTCTACAAAGTAAAACATCGAAAACGAAAAAAAAATAAAAAAAAATATTGTTCGCCAACGGGTTAAAATTTAGTAAATAATATTATACAGATAAAACTGTTAAAATATCTCAAATTTTCACATTTATAAGTATATTTTATCCAAAAAATAAATATAAAAAATGAATAAAAAACATCAAGCATATTAAAAATTAAAGATAAATAATAAAATATATATTTTAATTATATATATATATATGTATATGTTATAAATGATAATTTCGCGGTTTCGAAACCCGGTCATAATCTAGACAAAAAAATGAATAATTTTGGAAAAACAATTTTTTCGGGCTTCCGAAGCCCGGGTCAAAATCTAGTATCAAATTTTAAAACATTAAACACTAGAACGATAACTTTTAATTATCAAAATCATTTTTTATTATTTAATTAGTTTGTTGTGTTATTATACACTTAAAGTTACAAATTTAGAAAGACGAACATTAATGTTTCATGAGTAGTATCAAGACATGAGTTGATGGGTAGTAATAACTTTGAATTTTTTAGACTAAAGTTAATTTATAGAATATAATAAATAAAAAGTTTGTATGAAAAACCAAAAACTTTTTATAATAAAAAACAAAAAAATTTTCTAAAAGCCTTAATGTATAAAAACGGCGGGAGTATATAGAAATGCAGCAACCGTCGACATATTTGTTTAGGGTGATCGACTAATTCTTTTCTGTTGTGAATAAAGAGAAAAAAAATAGAAAGAATTGGTGTATATTATTTTATAATTAACGAATCATTTATATAAAAATGAATATAAGGGTTTATGATAAGCTTGGAGATCAAGATAACTTGGAGAATAAATAAATATAAAAATACAAATATATCTAAGTATATCTAGAATTTTCTTAATGGACATCCACATAATATTCCTGAATATTTATAACACTCCCCTTGGATGTACATTATGAAAAATGGTTTGTAATACGCGTAAGATGCTGTCTCATTAACAACCTTACTAGAAAAACCCAATGGGAAAAACCATAGTTAATGGAAAAAGAGTACAACACGCATTACTCCCCCTCATAAGGATATTACTCAAGATCTTTGAGCTGATGCAATCCAATATGATGACTCTTTGAAAATAACGTCTTGGTGAATATGTCCGCCAAATCTTAAATTGAATGAATTTGTAGAAATTGCATTACCGTTCTTCTGTAATGCATAGATCTTGTTGATGACCTATTCTTAATCATTCTCTTTAATTCTCTAATATCATTAATATATGCGGAAGATTATAGAGAAGTGATGGACTTTCATTTTATTATGACCTTCTCTTTTTGAGTGTCTATCTTTTGTGTGTTCTTTACTGCCTCGTTAAAATCTTAGCATGGTAAAACCAGGTAGGATAAAACCATGAGAAGGAAAAAGAGTACAGCCACACACATCATTATATATCTCCCCCTGAAAGCATCATCTTTGGGATATGCATTTCAATCATATATCATCGTTTGAGAATTTGAGTATAACTTTCGTGAATACTCGTTTAATTGCTATATAATATATAGGGTCATCAGACTTCTGATCAATAACACCCTTTTGAAATAGACGATAATTTCTTGGTCTATTTGGAATTTGGACCAATTCTCTTTACATATCGTTTTTTAACTTTCTTATTGTATATACATGTACATACGAGTTATTCATGTTCTTCTTACAAAAGTTACGATTATGATTTTCTTTCTAATCATACAAAATCTTTCAATCATGAAAGATCAGTAATTTCCTCAAATAACATTTCAAATATGGTACTATGAAACCAAACATAGTTGAACATTCTCTATATAAAATCCTGCAAGGACTTTCTTCCAAACTATGACTTTTAATAACTCGACAAGAATTTTGACTATGTTCAAATCCATAATCACATATTACTTTCATCAAAATATTTATGATAACTCTTCAAGAGTTTCATTGATAATTAAGGATTATAGTGATCCATGATCCTTTAATAAATACAAATGAGTATATTAAATCATCTTATAATATTCACTTTCTGATTATACTCCATAAAACAAAATTTTCTTAATACGATCAAATACACTGAGTTCCCAGGAACATAATTTTATTATCATTAATACTTCAGTGATTGTATCCTTCAAAGATATATAATGGAGTTTCATATAAATAGCATTATCTAGTGGGTTGTATAAGTCAAGTTCTTTTATTATTGCCAGATTTTTCAGGAAATTGAAAGTAGTTGCATCCACCACATAAGACTATGAATTTTCATAATCAGTCTCATATTTATACTATTTTAGCACAAAGGCTCATTCAAATCACACTGGTTGATCACCTTTAGTCTTATAAACTATTGATCCAAATACTTTCTCTTTCTTAGAGATTTTCATATTTTATGTCTATTACTTCTTTGAAATTTGGCCAATCATTTTCTTGTGTACACTTTTCAATAGAATTTCTTTCATGATCCTCTTTTTCATTCATCATATCAACTGCTGCTACATTGCATGCAAAATATCGTCAACGTTGATTTACTTTTTTGGTTCCATTTTATTCCATACATGACATAACTTATTGAGATCTCTCTTATCTCAGGCCTGAGTTTCTTTCTTTTTTCATGTTTAATGTCTCTTCTTAGAGATCATTCATAAAATCTTTGTTATCTCGATTTGACCATTTTTTTTTTCTCTTCCAAGAATTTGAAACCAATACTCATAAGCAGTTTTATATTGTCCTTCTGGGACATCAATTTTTATTGGAGCATTTACAGTAGGTATATATGACATTATCACTTTATTTTGGGTCAGTAAATATGTCTGGCAACTAATTTACTCAATTCTATAAATGAATTATCTTTTGGACTTTAAATTCATATTCTTAAATCCGAGGATCAATGATAATTCATTCCAACTCATTTAGTTTTCCAGCTGTCTATTTTTCTCCCCCTTATGTTGGAAAGATTGACTCATTCTTATTTCAGTCTGCAAATCGAGCCTTA
Organism: Sisymbrium altissimum; assembly: GCA_900406495.1. Lineage (NCBI taxonomy): Eukaryota > Viridiplantae > Streptophyta > Magnoliopsida > Brassicales > Brassicaceae > Sisymbrium > Sisymbrium altissimum. The sequence goes on along the minus strand of OVBI01002088.1, from coordinate 18,032 downwards.
CTTAGATCCTCCGCGGATGGCTCTAAATTCTTAGTATCAATGGAGATTCATATCCAACATATATTTCCATCATGCTTTAAGGATTCATCTTAAAGCTTCTGTGGTGGAGCAACTGAAATGTATACCATACATCCAAATTTCTTAGATGGGGAATATTGGTTTCTGACCCAAAACCAGTTACGGGGAAAACTATCGAATATTTTGGCTTGATGCAAATCAATGCTGCTGCATTTTGTGTCTAATCACTTATAGGCAAAAGCTTATGAATTCACCAGAATTATTAAGAGGCATCGTGTGTGATCAGTCCACCAACATCCCCTTATATCTATTAATAGATTTTAAATCTATTTGACTGGTGAAAGCCATATTTCTCTTGTGAGTAAGCAGCATATAAAAACTTATTTAAAAGAATCTTCTTCACATGTATCACTTATTACTTTTGCATCTTTATTTAACTGTAATGGTCTAACCGGTTCATGCCAAATGTTAATAAGTAAATTTTTAGTTTACTGTATCATTTATCTCCATTATATTAAAATTTGTATAGTACAAATCCAGTAGAGAATGCAAATAAGTTTGTCCAAGAAACTTCTACTGCCTTGAGAATTACTTGTGATTTTAAATGTATTTAACATTTTTCGTTTCTTATTGTCTCAACATGATTTTTTAAAAATCTCAGATTTACTTATGAAAGATTCATCAATCTCAATTTTACTGTGAACAAACTCTTCTGGATATTCACTTATATGAAATATGGGATTCTTTAACTCTCCCCTCGAGATGATAATTCTGCAAGTTTATCAATCTCGAATTGAATCCCAATTTAGAATCAATAACATATCCTATTTGGGTCATGTATTATATCTTAAATCCTTCTAACTTTTGAGACTTATGCATATGTATTGCAACTGCATTCTCATAGGTAACTGCTCTTCTTGAGCATTCATATATATGCTTTTCTTGAGTATTCAATAAGTTTTTCATTAGCTTTGATTGTACTTACAAAATTTTCTATCATGATAGAAATATCTTTACTTCATTACCATCTTTATTTTCTCACTTATGGTAAGAATCAGAGTTTTTAAAAGAAACTCATTGGTTTCAAACTTGACCATATCCATATCCACATTCACATCTGGAACCACTTATATATCTTTCATCGACCAATGTTATCGATGTGGTCTTTTTCTTTCTCAGTATATGATGTTCTACTTGCTTTAGAGAATAGAGCATAACCAACAAAACATGATTTATGACTTTTCATAGCTCTTTGTTTATGTGTCTATATGACAATAAATAAATTATTTATGTGGAATATAAAGTATGTGTATTCTAACACCTCTGCATCATTGACTTTCTTTTCACAAAATTTCTACTTGAGAATAATCTCGAAAATACCTCTAAAATTATTTAGAGACTTCAACTCTTATAATCTTTAAATTCAAATAATCATAATGAGCTTTTGGTAATATCACATTCTAGTGATCATTCATTTCTTTAGATTTCTCAAAAGAATTTGTGAATGTTTTCTGGTCAACTGTTTGAATTTGAGACTCTCATATAAATAGTGACAATAAAATATAATAATAAATGTATATCATATAATATTATATAAAATAAGGCATTTCATAAAAAATTCTTAATTAAATCAAGAGAAATTAATATCTTATAAATATCATTTATTTTACTGAGTTCTTACTATCATGTCATTAAATATCTTTACATTCACTAGCTTTTCAATAAATTCTCCAAACAAAAACTAAATCATATGTGCCAATTTTCATGCAAACTATTTTATCTTATCAAAATTTTAATTGATATAAAACATAGCAAATAAAAATACTTATCTCATCTAAGAAAATTGGAGTGGAGATTGGAGATGGTATTGGAAACGGTTTATGTTTCTCAGCTGGTTAAAATCTTGTAGCAAATCTCATCTTCTATAGGAGAAACAAATTACCCTGAACTTTCAAAATTTTGCTCATGAAAACATGGCTATTACATTAGTAGACATTAGTTTTTAATACCAAAATAAGTCTTTTACATTAGACCAATATTATTACGCATGATTAAGTTTCAAACAATAAGCCATGGAACAATTCCAACTTGATAATTAATTGCATAAATATTTGATGAATCAAAAATAAAAATAAAAATAAAAATACATAAATTTAATTTGATAGCAATATATTAAAATTCTCTTGAGTGAAATATGATAAATTTTCTCTTCACTGAAATATAGTAAATTTTATTTTCAGAGAAATATTGTAAATTTTCTCTTTAGGGAAATATGGTAAATTTTATTTTAAGGGAAATATGGTAAATTTTCTCTTTAAAGCAATATGATAAATTTTCTCTTTAAAGAAATATGATATATAAAAAAAAAAATCAAAAGAATATCAGAAGAGAACTTGTTTCGGGTTCTACCGCCCGGTCCAGATGGCATTGAATTCTTCCAGATTTTCTTTTCCCCGCCCAAGAGAAGGTGTTGCCTTGGCAAGGGAATTCTATCATTCCACAATTGGTGAGTATAGTTTTAAAAGGAATAAATGACGCCTCTGGCCTCTTACGTCCACCTTTCTTCTCCTCATTGCTTATAATTTTATTGAAATCATCCACCATTAGTCATGCTCTAGACCTACTCAGACTAAAACGAGTAAGCCTTTCCCATAGATTTTTACGGTACTCAACGACCGAATTTTCATACACAAAAGTAATAAATACTCTGTGACCCTCTATATGTACCTCAATATCAATCATATGGTTATTCAAATAAAGAATCCAAACATTAGAAGAGAAATAATAAAACAAAGCTAATGCGATGTATGTAAATAACTATCAATAACTATTCTTTTTCAGAAGACAATGTTTTCTGCCTATTATTTTGGTGTAACTACATTCCAAATAATATAATCTTTGGTTCACTATTATTTATAGTAAGGTAAATATAGCGAAGAAAACTAATAATTATATTACACAGAACCTTTAATTATTAGTTTTGAATCATAGAACTTTTAAGAAAATTGAAATTAAAGGAGATAGCAATCAAGACCTTTGTTATTTATTGAAATTTATAGAGAGAAAAAACACCAATAAAAGGCCAAAACGGCTAAATATTATTAATAGAAAATATAAGTAGTTAATATAAAATAAATTCCTGAAAAGAATGAATAAAGGCAAAACAATAAAAATGCAAGTTTAAAACAAAAAAAAAAGATAATACCATTTAAAAATAAATAAAAAAGCCAAAAGTTTTATTTTTGCCACAAAAGTCAATATTGCATACAACTAATTGCACAAACATAAAACTATAACATAAAAACGAAATAAAGATACAGAAAACAAAAAATAAGTATATACTAAACTTACATTATACTATCAAATTATACAAATGAACGACCAAAACATAAAATAAGAAAGGACATATAAAATAAATAAAAAGATTGTATACTATTAACAAAAAAACAACAAAATTTTCAANCAAAAAAATATATATATATATATATATATATATATATATATATATATAAATAAAGAAAAAAAACAAAAAAGAATCAAAATAAAGATAAACATATTATAAATAAAATAAAATTGAAATAATAATTATTACCTAAATATCAACATTAGTTCATATATAAAAAATAAAAACTAAAACCAACAAAAACTAACAAAGTAAATTAACATAATAGATTAATTGGAGAACAATAACAGAGAAAGAATATAATTAAGATGGGAACAAAGAAAAAAAATTACGATTTTCATTAGAAGGGAAGGAAAGCTCTTCTTCGTATACGGATCAAACAGCAAGATCAAATAGCAAGAAGAGGTCGAAAGTATTGATTCCAAGAATAATAATGCCTCCTAACGATAAACAACATCTGTTCACCCTTAAAAGGAAACAGGTAGTGACTATCCTACGCTATGACCATCAATAAGAGTCAGGGACAAACTCTGAAAAATTTGGCTTTATACATCCTAAATCAGTGTTCAGCCATGGGCAATTATAAGTTGCACTATCGAGGGTGCACACCTAAGGTTTTTCAAGTGTTAAACACTTACAAAACCTACCAACACAAAAAATCTGTAACAAATATTGTATATAGAGAAGTTTTCCGTGGTCTGCCATCGTCTGAAAGTAATTATATATGTATGTAAACACTATTATTGAAAGTAGGAAATTTTAAACTGTACTGAAGTGAGCGTGGCAACTACACATCTTCAACTGCAGATGACAATAATGAGGAGACAAACATCAACATAGATCAATGAAATGTCACTAAGAGAAAGAAGACAAAGAAAAGAATAGGTTATATATTTAAAAGAATTAGAAGAAAAAAAAAAGATAGGTATTGCATAATATAGTACATTTATACATAGGAAAAAGTAATATGAATATTATCATTAATATTACAATTTATTTTTTCCTCAGGATTTTAGCTAAAAATGAAGAGAAACCACCTATAAGAAGACAAAGACAACAACACTTGGTAAAGAATTTCAAGCTAAGAATAATGTGTTCATATTTACATTTCTTTCTATCAAACATTGGAAAAACTCATAAAACAAAGAGAAAAACGAAATATGTTATTCGCTAATAAAATTTTAAAAACACACAAGAACCAACAAATATAAGGTTTAATTAATAAATTTAGATAAATAAAATAAACATATAAAAAGACAAAATAATTATCTGGTATAATTATTTTAAAACTAAAGAAAAAAGAAACATACACAATACGAATATGAGTATACAACCCAAAGGGATAATTCCATAAATAGGGAGAAAAAAATACGGGGAACTATTCTCTTAAGAAGATTTCTAGCAACTCAAAAACAAAAGAATGCACCAAAAACTAAAAAATGATTAATAAACAAATTAACAACCATATTCTTAATACATACAATCTACGAAAATATAAATTAAACAAACACGACTATGTACATCTGTGCTGGGTGAAAATCCATTTCTTATTATATAAAATTGAACCCTTCAAAGTTAGTAATTAACATGATTGTGACAAGTGGCAAATTAATAATTTAGGATTTTGACATGCGTCAAAATAAAAACTTATAAATTTATTAATTTTAAAAAGAAAAATCACAGAAGGAAATCTTATTAAAGTTGAATCCTTCAAAGTTAGTAATTAACGTGATTGTGACAATTGGCAATTTAATCATTACAAGTCAAAGTCAAAATAAAAAAAATATAAATTTATTAATTTAAAAAAGAATAATCACAAAAAGAAATTATAATTAAAGTAATTTAACTTTTTTAGAAAAGTCAATTATTATAAAAAAGGATTTAAGTAAACAAAAAAATGAAAAATTATAAAAAGAAATAATCAAAAAAGTAACTTACCTTTTTAAAAAATTTAATTATAAACAAAAAGATTAAAAGTAATAAAAAGGTAATTTACCTTTTTGAGAAATAATAAACCCAAAAAATTAGAAACAATCAGCTCTATATAAATGTATCTACTCTTTAATAATCTTTCATCAAACACAATAACACAAGCTTACAAAATATCAGATATATTTTCTGTCTCTAATTAAATTTAAATATTCTATTTCTTTTTTTATAACGCATCAATATTTCTATCTCTATATTATGTTATGTTAGATATTATGTTTCATTTAAATATTATTTTTGGTTTATATTTTTTCGTTATGTTTGTGATTTTAAATATCAGCTATGTTTTACATTATGTTATGTTAGATATTATAATGTGATTTTATTTATATTAGCTATGATTTTACGCTATGTTATGTTTTTGATTTAATTTATCTATGTTAGATATTTGTATATCAGCTATGTGATTTTATTTTTAATTCTAAAAATTTTAATTTTTTCAGTAAAAGAACATAAAAATAATAAATTAAGCTAATTATTTAACATTAGATAATTAAACAAAAAAAGTTATTATTATCATATCATATGGTAGTTCGTCTTATAAGACAATGGGAAGCCATTATAATTAAAATAATCAAAAAAGTAATTTAACTTTTTTTAAAAAGTCATTTATAATATAAAAGATTAAAGTAAAGAAAAAAATAAAAATCATAAAAAGAAATAATCAAAAAGTAATTTACCGTTTTAAAAAAGTTAATTATAAACAAAAAGGATTAAAGGTAACAAAAAAGTAATTACCTTTATAAGAAATAATAAACCCAAAAAATTAGAAATAATCACCTCTATATAAATGTATCTACTCTCTAATAATCTTTTATCAATTACAATAACACAAGCTTACAAAATATCAGGTATATTTTCTCAATCTCTGATTAATTTTTAATATTATATTTCTTTTTTATAATGCATCAATATTTTTATCTCTATATTATGTTATGTTAGATTCTATGTTTCATTTAAATATTATTTTTGGTTTATTTTTTACGTTATGTTTGTGATTTTAAATATCAGCTATGTTTTACGTTATGTTATGTTAGATATTATAACTTGATTTTATTTATATTAGCTATGATTTTATGTTATGTTATGTTTTTGATTTAATTTATCTATGTTAGTTATTTGTATATCAGCTATATAATTTATTTTTAATTCTAATAATTTTAATTTATTCAGTAAAAATATATAAAAATAATAAATTAAGCTAATTATATAACATTGGCTCAATTAAATAAAAAACATCATATCATCATATGGTAGTTCATCTTATAAAAAAACGGAAAGCTATAATTTAAAAATAAATAAATTACAAGCTTATAGGAATGAATTTTCTCATACTTGATAAGAATGTATATATTTTAATTTATTTTCCTGTTTATATTTTATTATTAGATAATTTAATAATATCTAACAAAAATTGAATTTAATTCTAATACAGAAACATACTATTGAAAGTTTTGTGCATCATTCTCTAAAAAACAAAAAAAATAATAATAAAATGGTTATTTTGAATAGTCTAAAATAAACAAGATAACTAATTTATTCATCAATTAATAAAATTATAAATATAAGAATATAAATCAATTAATAAGAATATAAATATACTCTCTCCTCCCAATTTTATAAAGTCTTTACAATGAACTGCTATAAATAATATATTATATTTATAGAGATAATATATTATTTTTATAGATTGAGTTGAATAATATAAGATTTATTCATCAATTATATTTCGTTTTGAAATAATATACTACAAAACAGAATTTCAAATTTATAAATTTATTTAAAGAGAATAGTTTAATAACTTTTAAATAATTTGAATCAATTAATTTTTTTAAATGGGTTTACTGGATTTCTTAATTGCGAAATATAAAACTTAATTTAGATAACTTAACATGAATCTTAATATCAAATTTTCATATATAAATTTTAATTACACGGACTATTATTTGTAGATTTTAAATAGTTTTTCATTCATATATTATATAGATTTTTATTTTAAATTGTAAATAAAAATAAAAACTATTTAATTTTTGATACATAATTTTTTTAATTAGTTAAATACAGATTATAAAAGTTATTTTAAATAATTTAATAAGAATTTTAATATTAATTTTTAACTTTTATCCGCCTATCAGACATGTCCTTATCTAATTAATAATAAAAGCCCACCAATTTTTTTTGTTTAGCTCTCTATATCTCTTTTTTTTCAACATAAATTGACATTAACGTATAGATGGTTTAAGCGATTTCAAAATTATTCCATCAGTAAACTTTGGTATATTTCCGCATAAATAATGTAATTAGTTTTATTTTATTTAATAATAATATAGACTGGTTTTCGTAATAGAGTTTAGTGTGTTAAGTTATCTATTCTCTTTGTTTTCTTTGTTACTCGAACGAAAGAAAAAAACATTTTTCAAGTCTCAACGATTTTTTTTCACATTAATATTCGTAATTAACCACCATAGCCTTTTATTAACAATTTTCACTAACAATTCCAAGTTTCTATCCTTTATTTTTTTGAATAAAATTTCATTTTTAAGTTTTTGATGTGATCTACCAACTATCTTTCTATTTTTTCACACAATTTTGAAAAAAAAATAGTTTTTGATTTTATAATTATATTCTTATTTTATTTATCTTTTATTTGTAAATACAAAAACTTTGAAGAAGAGTATAATGAAAAATCTGATTTTTATGGTTTTAGTGTTTACATTTATAAGAACAATTTTTCAAAATAATGTTTTGTGTTTGTTTTTGATAAACAATATTGTCTAATATTTTGATTGTACAATTTTTTAAAAATTCTATGTTTTTCATATGTTAGAAGGCCTATTATAAATTTTGCGCCAGAGTCTATAAAATGTTTAAGCCGCCCCTGGAAACATATGCACAACCAAATGTTTTCCCCAAAGCTAACAGCTCACTATGATCTGTGTTATCTCTCTGCTTTCCATTCTCTCCATTCTCTTCCTCTTCGTCGTCTAATGACAAACGATCTGGAATCGTTTCATCACCTCAGATATCATTTACACTATCAATTTCGTTATCTCTGGTAAGCTAAAAGTAAGGTACATTCACACTTTAATTTGTCTTTTTAGGCTTTGTTCGTTTGGTAAAGAGGATGAGATTTTCAGATGCAGCGTCTAAACGCAGTAACTAAACGCAATATTTAAATGATGTTCGTTTATGATTTTCATTATGTATCCTGAAATTGTATCTAAATGCAATTACGTTAGTTTTGTGTTTTTATATCTATATTTAGACGCGTCTTATGTTAAATGACCAAAAACTCCTTACTTTTTTATTTATTCTAAATATATATATAAACTTAAAATAAAACTAAATGATTCTATAATATTTGGATTTAAATTGAGAATTTACAGTTTTTTATGAGAAAATGGGATTTTATGATTTTGTCGGAAAAACGATATTTACGGTTTTGAAGGAAAACGAGATTTACAATTTTGACGGGGAAACGAAATTTTACGATTTTGGCGGGAAAACGATATTTTACGGTTTTGGCCGGAAAATGAGATATTACGGTTTTCGCGGTAAAACGAGAAATTACGGTTTCGGCAGAAAACGAGATTTTATGGTTTCGACGGGAAAACGAGATTTTACGGTTTTGGCGAAAAAATAAAATTTTGCGGTTTTGGAGGGAAAAACGAGATTTTACGATTTTAGCAGAAACACGAGGTCTTACGGTTTTGGCGGGAAAACGAGATTTGCGGTTTTGGCGGGAAAACGAGGTTTTACGATTTTGGCGGAAAAACGAAATTTTGCGGTTTTGGCAAAAAAATGAGATTTTGCGGTTTTGGCGGGAAAACGAGATTTTGCGGTTTCGATGGAAAAATAAAATTTGCGGTGGAAAAATGAGATTTTGCGGTTTCTGGTGGGAAATCAAAATTTTACGTGTCGGAAAATCGAGATTTTGTAATTTTGACAAGAAATTGAGATTTTACGGTTTTGTGGAAATTTTAAACTTTTCGGTTTTGGAGATTTTTTTTTTGTTTTGGCCGGAAAATCAAGATTTTACGATTTTTTTAAAAATAAAATTGTTTTTATTATTGGTTAATAAGGGTGTTTTAGATTTTTATTAATTCTGGATGAGGTTAGTGTAGTCAGATGCACCAAATGAACTCATACAGAAATTTTGATTTTCTTTGATGAGTTTTAGAAATGCTTTTGGATACTGATTTCAGATCATTATCTAAATTATCATCAAACGAACATAGACACTCATCTGCATCCAGATAAATCATCTAACTCACCAAACGAACAAGGCCTTATTAATACTCTTCGGCTATGGTTTCGAAATAGAACTTAAAACAAACTCCATATTCTCACTAATTTCAAGATGAACATCTTTTACTAATCGTAACCTTCAATCCATGCTTCATGTTAAGAATCAAACCAGGATCTGGTTCAATTTTCTGCCCTTTGGCAACCTCAATGTCATAGTTTTGTAAAATCTCAACGGCTACTGTCTTCATTTGGAACATAGCTATTTGCTTACCAAGGCAGCTTCTCCGACCGTGATTGAATGCTAAAAACTTGAAGGAAGGTACATGTCTTAACGCTCCACTCTCGGAAATCCATCTCTCTGGCTTGAATTCCAATGCATCTTCTCCCCATACGGCTTTCATCCTACCCACCGCATAAATGAAGATCACAATCATTGAGTTTGCTTCGGCTTTATGTCCACTTGGAAGTACATCTGATTCTAGAGGAGACACACGTCTCAATAGGAACCGGTGGGTAAAGCCTCATTGATTCACATAACGCCGCATGTAAGTACACTAACTTGTTGAAGAACTCCAGTTGATCATTATACGGCCTCTCTTGGCCGGCCATGTCAATTTCTTGGCGAATCTTAGTCACCACTCTTGGGTTTTCGGATAAAATCCAGAAGAACCAAGTGAGAACAGAGGCAACGGTGTCTCTCCCAGCTAGAATGAAACCTACTACAGTATCTCTGAGGAATTTATCATTGATAGGATGCAAGATTTGATACTTGGTTGGATCAAGCTTTATGTGAGATGTTAAAATATCTTTACCTTCTCCATTGACATCATCATGATATATCCCTTCTATCTTCTTTATCTCTTCTCTCTTGGATGCTATGTACTTTGCACACACTCGATCAAAAGTTGCACCAGCTTCTATCATTTTCTTCTCTATCCCGACTCCGATCCACTTTTGTAGCTTCCACAGGAGTCTAGGTTTAACATGCCTATACAAAATCCCTTCTCCTATATTGTTGAGAGCTTTGGCGGACTCAACCTCTGGCCATTCAATGGAGAGAGATCTAGGATCATCACACCCTGTTACTGTAACTATAGTTACATCGAACGCGAACCTCGAGAACACATCTTGCAAATCTACGGTTGTTCCTTCCTCTACAAAATGGTTAAAAAGAGGAACAATCCCGTCCTTGACTTTACGATTCGTGGTATTCATATGTAGTCTCTGAAATCCTTGATGGTTGATCATGACCTGAGAAGCTTTCCTCAGATTCTTCCATGCGTCCGAGTCCTTCGCGAGTAACGAGTCTTCGGAAGCATCAAACACCTCTTTGAAGTGGGGACCTCTTGTGAAATTTGAGAAGTTTGAGTTTACTACATAGGTAGTGAATATTAGCTGGATCAGCTGGATAAGAAGTAATAAATAATTAATAAAGGATATTTACTGAAATTTTTTTAAATTAGGTTACGTACATATAGTATGTAGTATTAATGTAATTCGAGCACGCCTTAATACAATGACTTTTGGTGTACTCAAGAATGCTGTGTTTAACTTTATTATCTACACTAAACCTGAAATAATTTAAAATTTTGTAAGTAACTCATGAATGATTTACTAAAAAGTACATCCTATATCTCCAATCACTTTTCGCCATATATCTTGTGCCCTAAATAGAACAACAAGCAATACACCTGCACGTAATAAAGAAAAGAAAAAGAAGAATGAGTAATGAATTACTAAGTGAAGGTGATCATTTCTGTCCACATGATTCACACCCTACAACAATATAACTCATCAACCAGATATCTATTACAATGCTCAGAAAAGTCATACATCATTTGACCTATCAACTAACACAATATTATCATATAACACATTACTTCATATATATACTTTTTCTTTTTTGAATGAAGACATATATATACTTCACTTAATCACTTACCACATTTACATATTTCATAACTTCAAATACTTCTCAATAGCAAAATCCCAAGTGACGACAAGTAAGCCAGGGGCAGTAAAGTGTTATATCAACCCTGAATTTTCCCGCCCCCTGTCCCGAAACTGACCCACAACACAGTGAGTTCTACTAGGGCGCACATAGAAAAACTTGGAATAACAATGTTATATCTATCCTTTGTTCTATGGAATCTTAGTCCCAAGAGTTCTGCAGGTTCGGGCTAAAGGAAATACTGGAGAAAACACGCTTTATATACGCCAGTGGTAGAAAATCAGTAGAAGATTCATCTCTCTGGTCTGGAATCTTCTTCATTATCTCCCCAAACAGATCTCGTCCTCCCTAATGCATATATAGAATTTACTATCTTCCAATTCTTATAGACTTTATGCCCACCTGCTTGGAAGCACATCTGGCTTTGCTGGTGACTTGTTTTTAAATGGGACTGGTGGCCTGGTGGGTACAACCTTAACGTGTCTCACACCGCACCTTTTAGAAGCATGAGCTTGTGATAGAGTTTCGTTCTCCAAAACTCCAATCTAAAACCTCCTTTATTGATTTAGAAGACGAACTACATTTTTGATACGGAGAAACGAGAGACGTTGGCGTAACCCACATGTATTCTCCTCAAGATTTAAACTCAATTCTATAAATCAAAAGCTAACTTTTACAGAGAACAGTCTTAATATTTATATTTGACTTCTTTACACTGATCCTCCAATCAGAGTGATTCTTCTTACCAGCTAAACAACTCAAGATAACAACCTGGTCAACTCTTCATCCTTTGACTGACCATTCTGCCTGCTCCTCCTCACGTAACATCTTCTGAGCTTATCAATAACCCCCCTCCCCTTTGTCACGAAGCTTAAATTCTGGAAACTGGGTTTCAAACTCTCCCACAGGCACCCACGTATTGTCATGTGGTGGTAACCCCATCCATTGAACCAATAATTCCAGAACGCCCTTTTCATTGTACGGAGTATCCAACACATCTTCAGGAATAATCAGCACTTCCCCAGCATCCGAATAATTTGGTGGTAGGGGCAGCACAGTGTGATGAGATCCAACGACTTGTTTTAGTTGAGATACGTGAAACACCGGGTGAATATTTGATGTCTCAGGCAATTTCAATCGAGATGCTGCTTTCCCTATCGTCTTCATCACCTCATAAGGGCCAAAATATTTCGCAGATAACTTCTGACAGACCCTTCGAGCCACTGAGTGCTGCCTATATGGATGAAGCTTAAGATACACCAATGCTCCAACCTCAAATGTAACATCACGGCCACGTTTATCCGCATTATTCTTCATTAGTTGCTGAGCATGAAGTAAAAGGATGAAGAGTTGACCGGGTTGTTATTTTGAGTTGTTGAGCTGGCAAGAAGAATCATTCTGATTGGAGGATCAGTATAAAAAAATCAAGTATAAATAGTAAGACTGTTCTCTATAAAAGTTAACATCAGTACCAAAAAAAAAAAACAAAAAAAAGTCGGCCATTTTTCTAATTGTCATTCTTTTATTTACTTAATTTACTCTATATATATATACGTTGAATATTATATCATTTATGCTACCATAAAGCGAAAGAGCTTACTTGAGAATACAATAAAAACCCATTGCAGTGCAAGCTAAAACACATTCACACTTTAATATGTTTCTTACTAATACTCTTAGGCCATATATGGTTTTGAAATAGAAGTTAAAACAAACTCCATAATCTCACTAATTTCAAGACGAACATCTCTTACTAATTGTAACCTTCAATCCATGCTTCATGTTAAGAATTAAACCAGGATCTGGTTCAATTTTCTGCCCTTTGGCAACCTCAATGTCATAGTTTTGTAAAATCTCAACGGTCACTGTCTTCATTTGGAGCATAGCTATTTGCTTACCAAGGCAGCTTCTCGGACCGCCATTAAATGCTAAAAACTTGAAGGAAGGTACATGTCTTAACGCTCCACTCTCGGAAATCCATCTCTCTGGCTTGAATTCCAATGCATCTTCTCCCCATACGGCTTTCATCCTACCCACCGCATAAATGACGATCAAAATCATTGAGTTTGCTTCGGCTTTATGTCCACTTGGAAGTACATCTGATTCTAGAGGAGACACACGCTCGATAGGAACCGGTGGGTAAAGCCTCATTGATTCACATAACGCCCCATGTAAATACACTAACTTGTTGAAGAACTCCACTTGATCATAAGACGGCCTATCTTGGCCATTACTATTTGGTAGAACCGTGTCGATTTCTTGGCGAATCTTAGTCACCACTCTTGGATTTTCGGATAAAAGCCAGAAGAACCAAGTGAGAACAGAGGCAACGGTGTCTCTCCCAGCTAGAATGAAACCTACTACAGTATCTCTGAGGAATTTATCATTGATAGGATGCAAGATTTGATACTTGGTTGGATCAAGCTTTATGTGAGATGTCAAAATATCTTTTCCTTCTTCATTGACATCATCATGATATATCCCTTCTCTTCTTTTTATCTCTTCTCTCTTGGATGCTATGTATTTCGCACACACTCGATCAAACGTGGCACCAGCTTCTGTCATTTTCTTCTCTATCCCAACTCCGATCCAGTTTTGTAGCTTCCACAAGAGTCTAGGTTTAACATGCCTATACAAGATCCCTTCTCCTATATTGTTGAGAGCTTTGGCGGACTCAACCTCTGGCCATTCAATGGAGAGAGATCTAGGATCATCACACCCTGTTACTGTAACTAGAGTTACATCGAACGCGAACCTCGAGAACACATCTTGCAAATCTATGGTTGTTCCTTCTTCTGCAAAATGGTTAAAAAGAGGAACAATCCCGTCCTTGACTTTACTATTCGTGGTATTCATTTGAAGTCTCTGAAATCCTTGATGGCTGATCATGACCTGAGAAGCTTTCCTCAGGTTCTTCCATGCGTCCGAGTCCTTTGCGAGAAACGAGTCTTCGAAAGCATCAAAGATCTCTTTGAAGTGGGGACCTCTTGTGAAATTTGAGAAGTTTGAGCTTAATAGGTAGTGAATATTAGCTGGATCAGCTGTGGCCAGCATATCCATTCCCGCGAACCAAGGTCCCTTGTATTGAAATGTTAAGTCGTTGTTTTCAAGAAGCTCCGCGGCGAAGTCGTAGATACGGTGGACTACCAGTAAAAGACCTGGAAGCATCCCGATAACCGGCCAGTTTCTAAGGAACCGGCCATGAGGATTTTTGAAGAGGAAGTAACGGAGGATGAGACAGCAAAAGATGGCTATAGAAACTCCAATTAATAAGCTAATTGAAGCCATTAGAGAATCGGTGTTGTGATGGTTTTCTCTGACTGCAGAAGAAAGTTGATTTATATAAACACTACAAAGCACGATTACTCAATCAATAAATTACCATGTCCATCGCATTAAATACATCCGCTGCACCACTATATGCTATAGTCATCACATAACAAGAACACGTCAACCAGTTAATGAGTCTATGAGCGTTGTGTATGGGAACACGTCAATCAACTGTTTATGGCCCCGAAAATTTAAGAGCTCTTATTTTAAAGTTTTTTTTTTCTATTTTTTTTGTTGTTGTATGAAGAATTTAAGAGCCCTTTAAAGAGTTTTAAAAGAAAATGCAATACGTTTAGCGTGAAACGCGTGTGAAAATACATTTGTATAGAATAATTGAGACAATTTTACCATTCAATTAAATGTTATCTAATTATGTATCGGTTAACTCGGTTGACGATTCACGTAAAATTCAGATGGCGAGTATAATATGTTGAATCTTTTGACTCTCTCCAAATAGAGACTATTTCACGAGAGATGTAGGCTTTTGATTGGTAAAATTGCATAATTGCAGAATAGCAAAATAAAAAAATAAATCAGACATTAAAATTATAAAATAAAATTATAAATAATGAAAAATTGTGAAATGAAAGTTTGATGAAAAAAATAAAAAATGTTATAAACCATAACTATTAGTATTCTTTATTGTATTATGAATTACCTTTTATTTACTTTCATTTTCCTATTAAAATTAGGAAATACTAATTCTTATATAAAAGATTCATTGATAATGCAATAAGATACATAATTCCATACGAAATTCATTGTCTCTTTTTCTCTAGTTTTACAATACGTTATCAGCACGATATTCCCTAAAACCCTAGAGCACAAAATCCGACATAAACTCATAAACCCTAGACGCCGAGATAATCTCCATCCGACCGCGGACGAAATCCCGAGCAGCACACCTTCCCGGAGCAATCTTCTTCTTCCGGTTTGATCTTATTCTCTTCCAAATCTGTTTAACCTAAAATAGATGTTATAAGGTAAGTTTACAAAACCCTAAACCTAATTCCGAAAACCTTGAAACCCTAACTTCATTATCTCATTGAAATCAAACTTGACTGCACCTTCTAATTGAATTCACATGCTAAATTCATAATCTGATTAACAAAACCTGATAGAATTATTTTAACTTTATAACTTATATTATGTATGCTAAGTGGCTCGGTAGGTAGTTTGTTTGATCATGGGATTTGATTATTTTGATTAATTAAAACCCTAATCCTGAATCTTGATTATTTTTTTAAATTGATCAAACCTTAATCCTGAATCTTGATTGTTTTTTTAAATTGATCAAACTCTAATCCTGAATCTTGATTGTTTTGTTAAATTGATCAAACCCTAATCCTGAATCTTGATTGTTTTGTTAAATTGATTAAACCTAAATCTGAAATCATGAGTGCTTTGTTAAAATTGCATCATAAACCGCCAATCTTGTTGCATCATTCTCGCACACCCCTACTTGCTTCATTGTTCATGTTTTGCTTGCATCATAACATCTTGAACAAACCTAAAAGAATATGATATATGATTTAAATGTCTAAAATCAACAATTTGGATTTTTCTACCCTAAGTCTCTCTGGAGATAATTACTTATAATGGGCATTGGATACTAAGATCCTTCTAAAGTCAAAAGGACTAGGCGAATGTATCATGGATGATAATAAAGAAAACGAAATAAATCGATACAAGGCAATCTTAATCATTCGCCATCATCTTGATGAGAGTCTCAAGAATCAATATGTAACCATTGAAAATTCCCTAGACCTTTGGAAAGAATTGAAATCACGATATGACCACCATAGAACGGTGCTGTTACCAAAGGTCCAAAGTGATTAGAGGGATCTCAGGTTCCAGGACTTTAAGCCCGTGGAAGAATATAACTCGGCTATGTTTAAAAATAGTTTCAACATTGAAACTGTGTGGTCAGGAAATATCTGATAAAGATATACTAGAGAAAACTTTCTCCACCTTCCACACAAGTAACATATTGTTATAACAACAATACCGTGAAAAGGGCTTTCAGACATATTCAATTCTAATCTCATGCCTATTACTAGCCGAGTAAAACAATGAGTTACTACTGAGAAACAGTGAGATGAGACCTCCTGGAGCAACCCCACCTCCTGAAACCTATGTGGTCACGGAAGAGAAAGAAACTAACCATGTCCAAAGAGAACCAAGGCAGTATGGCCCTGGACGTGGCAGATGGCAAGGACGTGGTCGTGGAAACCACCATCCTTATGGTCGAGGTTCAAACCGAGGCCGCGGGTACCAACCTTATACTAGCCGTGGTCGAGGTCGAGGCCGTGGTGCTGCGGGATCTTCCAAACCACAAAACTCGACTACCAAATCTATATGCCGTCGGTGTGGGATGAGCAATCATTTGGCTAAGACTTGCAGAACTCCCAGACATCTTGTTGACCTCTATCAAGAGAGTTTAAAAGGGAAAAACCCGGAAGCCAACATGGCTCAGCATGACGAAGATGGGGACTTCGATCATGATCAAGATGACTCACTGAACTATGAAACTTCTGATTGTCTTAAGGAATCAAGTTGATTTTGATATTTAGTTTTGTGTTTTGCTTTTATATATCTTCTAAGTTTTATTTTATCTTTGAACTTATTTTCTTTGCTACTTGTTTTAATGATATGAATGCTGTTATTTTTAAGTCTCTAAACATGGTCGAGGCCAATATAAGTACCATAGCACCAGCTAGCAGGAATGGTAAATTTAATTGAAGGCTACGGCCAGGCTAACATATTATTACCTAAGGGTATGCATCTAGAAATCTCTGATGCTTTATATTCATCCAGCTCTAAAAGGAGCCTATTGAGTTTTAAAGATATTCAAATGAATGTTTTTCATGTCGAAACTAAGGGGGAAGGAACCAAAGAGTTCCTTCTGATATTTGAGATTGCCCAAGGACATAAGAAAGTCATAGTGACCATTCATGCGGTTTCTACTGGTCTTTAATGTGGTAAGATCAGTATGATAGAGGCTAATTTCACGGTAAACAAGGCATTTACCGAGAATTTCACTGGCATAACCGGCTTGGCCATCCCGATTCAAACATGATGCGAAAGCTAATA